>QVTF01008767.1:7500-142500 GCA_003573665.1 Oxygymnocypris stewartii | reverse complement strand
TGTCAGATATAGGGAGTCATACAAAGTGTGCAGTCTTGGGGGTACTTCATGGAGAGGTTGGAGAACCACTGGCAATAACTGATAACTCCATTATCAGATAACTTAAATAGAACGCCTTGTGTTATCATCTAATAATTATTGTAATTACAACATGCCCATGGACACTGGATTTGATGGTGTTTTTGGTCCATGCTGGACTGATAAGGTCTCGGATTTAATCAAAAACATCTTAATTTGTGTTCTGAAGATGAACGAAGGTCTTATGGATTTGGAACGACATGAGCGTGAGTCATTTTCCTTTTGGGGTGAACTATCCCTTTAAAAATGTCCTGGCTCTTCCAAGCCAATAAAGTTCATCCATCCATCATTAAAGTGCTCCACACTGCTCTGGGGAGGGGGTAATAAAGGCCTTCTCATGTGCTTGTGTCAGAGAAATTATATAATATTAATATAATCTACAATATTTTACAATTCTCCATTAAAATACCTTCAAAATTATATGGAATCGGACAAAAAATGACTGAGCTACAGCCGTTTGAAGGCGATGGAGTCAGCAGATCTGATTTAAAGAAAATCAAGCTGAAGTTTTCTATGGATTCCGAAACAATATTTTCCTCCAATTCTGTTCTTATTAATAGTTATTATATTATTAATCACAATATAGCTATTTGCAATGTCAGTCAGTGCGATTGTTTTGTTTTCATCAGCATGTGTTCTCAATTCCAGTCCTCTCGTACCCCCGCTCTTCACATTTTGTATGTTTCTCTTAAAACGTCAGACGTTTGTACTATTCGACCATAAGTGCCCTACGAAGTGGACATCACATCACAGGATATTCCGCCATGATTCCAGTTCGAAGCGAACGTATGTGTTCCATTTAAAGGGCATTGAAGTGTGCGAGACGTGATTTTAAATTGTATTTATTTACAGAGATATACATATGTCACACCAATCAGAACATGTTGATCTCAACATGAAACATTAGCATATTGCCCGCCCACTTGTTGCGCGCACAGACCTGGGAAAACTTGATTTTTGCATTGGTCTGAATGAAAATGCTTTTATTATTTGCCACTAGGTGCTGCTTTTGTAGCATTAAAAATAGCTGTTTCCCTGGTAACGGCTGTACACAAAGGCCTCACAAACACCGCTTTAAATGAAATCGACCAATCAGATCACTCACCGCAGAGTAACGTCATGCAAAAGAGGCGTTTGGAAAAATGAATCGTTGAGCAAACCATTTGGGAGTCGTTGAACAAATACGGTAACCTGTTGGTGTGGACTCCCAAAACCAAAATATGAACCTTTCCTTAATCCATAAACAGTGGGTTTAGTTACTTAACCCAATAACCTACTTTAAAAAAAGATAAACCTTTGATTAAAGAGCCTTCGATTTGTCTGATTGAATTGATATGCAGTACCATTATCAGCATGCGGAGGAAGATTCAGCTCTCGTCACGTCTGATTGAATTAATGCGCCGCGTCAAAGGCAGAAAGCTTGGTCAGATTTAACTGTGCTTGAGGCTATGATTTCATTGGATAAATATGAGCTGAACGTTTCGATGGCCTTTTTTCATTTAATCTTGCCTACATATAAGGGCTGATAAATTAAGACTAATGAACGCAACAGTGTTTTTGCGGTCCACGTGCTGGCAGAGAAGTAATTAGGATTTTCAAGAAGCCCGTCAACTGTTTTTATTCAGACCAATGTGAAAATCCACCAATATTTTTACATACCATTGTAAATGTGAATCTATATTAGCTATATTAGCTAAAAATCTAAACAATTAGGACACTATATATGTATGTGTCTTAAGCTAATATAATAGATACATTTGACTTATCCCTTTCACTAAAAATGGTTTAAAAGCTGACAATTGATCTCTATCATCTTTTTTTATTTTGTGAAACCTGTCTGAACTGTAAATAATTAATTTTACAGTTTAATCTGTTACCATAGACATTGCCCTACCCTGCTCATAGTCTTCATTTTATTTGTGTAGCTCTTAAAAAAAGCCATAATTTAGTCTGAGACTGGCATAAATCTCGTGCAAAGTTTGCAAATTTCACATGTGATATCCATACCTTTTGAAATATTTCTGTGACATGACATTTGTTTTCATCACTCAACTCAATCTTTTCCCACAAAATGACGGATAAAGATTCTCATTTCAAGTGATAATAAAACAAAGTAATTGAATAAGTGAGTAAATGAATGATCACATAAGTATGGAACACAAAATGTGTACAAACATAATTGTACAGTAACGAGTGAAGCTCCACAGTCATATTATCCTATCATTAACATGTAAGATGCACTTGGGGGATGCCTTAGTAGTGATTAGGTGTGGTGATAAAGCTCACCAGAAAATCTAATTTAATTTCCAATCAAAAATAATGTTCACTATTTGCTTTTGTCAGTGTAGGCTTGGCTGAGAGAAATATAAAATCCCTGCAGCGCACATCTGTTTTAAAGTATGGTGCACAATCTTTCCCACAATCCCAAAGTTGCGGGCAAGTTCTCTGAGTTGTTTTGTGCAGGCATGTCGTCATCTATTATGGACTCACTATCAGATGAATCACTGGATGATACAGTGACCACAGTGTAATCTGGAAGGACTGCTTCTGAAATATGAGGTCTGTAATTGATGACAGGCTGTGTGTGTGTATAATATCCCATCTCCACCAGAAAGTCCTCTAAACTCATCCTCCTGATGATCATGAGAAGTCCTCTGGAGATACGGTAAGTGGTGTTTGGATCGTAGTTTGATCGGTCATTGTGTTGAGTCACATAAACTTTATCAAACCACTCCTCCTCATCAAGACTGACAATGATACGGTCCGTGTTGCTGTTGTGCTCATCAGTATGGTCATCTTCTGAGACGTAATCGGGAAGATCTTCAGCTCCTGGTGAATTTAGATTGCCAACAACATAGTAAGGAAAATCTACGTCTGGAAGGAGTCGTTTCCCATCTTGGTCAAATCTGTTCTCAAAGTCGTGAAAACCAAAATCTCCATTGGCAGGGTCACATTCAGAGAGCATGTTGTTGTTTTCAAAAGAAACGCATTCATTGGCAAACCAGTAGAGGAGTTTGAGTCCATGTCTGGGCCAAGGTCGACCAAACCTAGTGTTCCTCAGCTGGGATAATTCATTTAATGTTTCCACCATGGTCCTGCACCTTCAGAAGAGGAATGCATGTACAGGTATTAAAATACAAGATCACTGAAGGATGCGTCAAATATGTTCTTGTGTGATTTGAAACACTTATGAGCAGTATTTTATACAATATCTCCGCTATAATGGGATTTAGTTTTGTGGTTAGAGATGTGGATCATTTAGATGTTATCATGGCAATGTTATTTGAACTGGGGATACAGTCTTAACTGTACATTTGCAATGTTTCTTATTTCATTGCATTTCACCAGTGTTTATTATTTGCTTTATTGATGCGTTGTCATTTATTGGGGTGTTTTGGTTTTGATCGGAGAAGTATAAATCCTGTCAGGTCCACTGCATAAGGACGCTTTCAGTTATTTCTGGTATCATTGTGTAATAAGAGTTTACAGAGATAAGTGATAGAGTCATTAGTGATCATTTGATACTTTTATCCAGAGGCGCACAGTTGTGAAGTATTTTTACTTAAGTAAATTCAAACCGTATCTGTACTTTATCTGTTTTTCTTTGGAAAACTTTTACTTCACTACATTCCGAGGCATAATGTCTTACTTTTTACTGCACTACGTTTCATATTAAATATAATTTAATACTTAAGAATATTTACAATGTAGCTCTTTCTTGGCTGGATCAGAACTTTCTTTGTCTTAATGAAAATAAGACTGAGATTGTTGTGTTTGGTCGTCCTGGGGATTTAAGTGCTTGTGTAGATGCACTTGGTCATTTAGAATTGTATGTTCGTCCATTTACAAGGAATCTCGGTGTGATTTTTGACAGTGCTTTTAAATTTGAAAAACAGATTAGTTCTGTTGTAAAAGCCAGTTTTTTTTCAACTGAGACTGTTGGCTAAAGTCAAGCCCTGCCTGCCGTGTAATGAGTTTGAAAGTGTAAGTCATGCTTTTATAACATCTAGACTGGACTATTTTAACTCGTTGTATGTTGGTTTGGATCAGTCGTCTCTTCAACGCTTACAGTTAGTCCAGAATGCAGCAGCTCGGCTCTTAACTGGGACAAAAAAGTATGAGCACATTACCCCGGTCTTAGCTTCACTACACTGGCTTCCTGTCCGCTTCAGGATTGAGTTCAAGATTTTATTGATTGTTTTTAAGATTTTACATGGGTTGGCACCTGCCTATTTATCAGAGCTTTTACATGTCCACACTCCTGTTAGAGCACTGAGGTCGTCCAATCAGGTACTCCTGGATGTT
The DNA here is from genome assembly GCA_003573665.1 of Oxygymnocypris stewartii. Lineage (NCBI taxonomy): Eukaryota > Metazoa > Chordata > Actinopteri > Cypriniformes > Cyprinidae > Oxygymnocypris > Oxygymnocypris stewartii. The sequence goes on along the minus strand of QVTF01008767.1, from coordinate 138,117 downwards.
CTGAGAGCCAGATTAAAAAATAAAGGTGACCGAGCTTTTTCAGTGGTAGCACCTAATTTGTGGAATAGTTTACCTGTACACATTACATTTACATTTACAATTTTAAAGTCATTTCTTAAGACACCTGTATTCCTTGGCTTTTATTTTGAGTTGAAACATTGTGACGTTTTTACTGTATTTATTTTGTTTGTGTGGGAGCTTTTCCGGATATCGTGAAGCACTTTGGTCAACCATGATTGTTTTTAAATGTGCTATATAAATAAAATTGAACTTGTACTCAAGTAAAACTTTTTAATTATGAGTAAAAGTATAAGAAAGTACTAGATTTCTAATGTCATTAAGTATTAAATTATATTTAATATGAAACATAGTACAATATAGTGCATTGGAATGTTATGAAGTAAAAGTTCTCTTTTATAGGTTAACTCAACCCTGTGTAGCTATGACACAATAGGAACGCATTGTGGGAACGCATTGTGCAAACCCTCTGGGTGTGCCGATTGTCTGAAGCCCGTATAGAATCACGCCAATTCATTGGCTGAAGGCGCGGATGCCGCCTCGACGTTCTTACCTCACATCCTAATACTGACGATCACGCCATCTGCTCTTCAGATTTCTCTGCCTTCAAGAAGTGGCCATATTAGCCCTTCTGTTGTGGTTTTTCTGGCCCGATTTTGGATAGCTTTTCTTTGGGATTCTTCATTTGCACTTGAGCAACTGCAATATTGGACCTCTGTTCTCCTTGTGGTTAAGTGCTATGGATTTTCATTGCTGTCAGCCGCCGTGTTCTTGCTTCATCACGAGCGACAACCCTCACAGTAAGTGTGTTAAGTGAATGGGTTTTTCGCAAGCGCACGAGGTGGTTTACGGCATTTCGAAATGTAAATTATGCCTCATAACCCTCCTCTATAGAGCGTGTCATCCATTTGTCCCCGTCACGCCCCAGAGGTTGCAGAGGCCCTCAGCGAATCCGTGACCTGGGGTTTGGATGTGGAGCTCGAGGCGATGGAGAGCAAGCAGACGGGCCTCACCCTTTCTATTCCTCTCTCACCTGAGAATGCGAACGCGAATTTGCCGGTTGAATTCATGTATGATTATTTATGCCCTAGCCCGGAGGCACGCAATGGCGTTTCCTTCGGGCAAGAGGACGTTTTATTCACCGTGGCATCCGACTCTTGAGTATTTCAGGCCTGCTTTAGCTGACGCTCTCCTGCCTAGTGGTCAGGAAGCGTGGCCTTCCGCAGCCTACTCAGAGCTCTTTGACGTGCTTTCGCGCACAACTGAGAAGCTCTCTATTGATTGGCCCGATGAGCCCTGCGAATAAACTTGACGAGCAGTTATCAAAATTCAAGGCCTGAATGGAGGAAACTGCCATTTTCCAGCGATCTGCATCATGAGATCTCCAGATCCTGGAAGCAGCCTTTCTTTGCCCGCCTTACTAACGCGGCAGCCGCTGACTTCACCAACCTAGTGGGCTCTGTGGAGCAGGGCTACACCGCCATTCCAGCGATTGAGGACACGTTGGCCACACTCCTCTCGCTATCTTCGGTGGCCTTCCAGGAAGCCCCGCCCCCTCCTTCCAACTAATCCATGTAGGACCACTCCCGCCCTTATCGGTCCTACATGGCAGCTGATCAGGCAGGCATGGCCATCCTCCAAACCTACCAGGCGGATATCCTAAAGAAGATGGACGAGGGCAGCAGTCTAACTCCAGAGGCAGTCAAGGAGCTCCACATAGCCACAGACTTGGCCCTGAGAGCCACTAAGCACACCGTGCTCGCTAGAGGGCCCGCTATCAAAATAGGGGCAAGACCACTTTTGGGTAGGGGTATGTTTGTTTCAGTGATTTCAAATATCAATATTGGCTTCTAGAAATCACTTGCCCATATTTAAATTGATAGGTATATGTCAAAACACATGAACTTTTCTTCATCATCTTGTAATTATTATCATTATTATTATTATTATTATTATTCGCGTCAGGGAATAAGTTCATTCAACTCAGAGTATTACGTTTCTGGTTAAGACTCAAGACATTCTGAACAGAGCAACGAAGAATCACTACGAAAACGGACGTTAAGAAAAATGTGCCATGCTGTTTCTTTCTTCTTCTTTTGTTCAGTGGTCATTTACATGCTTAGTGCATATTGCCACCTAATTGATGGTAGGCCAATCATTTTCTTTTTTTTATCTTTAATCCTTGAGAATGTGAATTATATTGTTTGTTTAATGCTAATTATATATATATATATATATATATTTTATTTCACTTCACATACTAAAAAAACAAATGTATAGCCTGAATGCATTGTAAGTCGCTTTGGATAAAAGCGTCTGCTAAATGCATAACTGCAAATGTATTGTCATATCAGATAAGTATTTGTATTATAGAAATACATAATAGAAATGCCGATCAATGTGTGAGATGATAATATAAAATGTAATAAATATATAATATAATAAATTAAACATTACCTTGTCATAGTGTTTTATAAGTTATACATCTAACTGTTAACAGATAGCAATAATATATAATAACCATATTAGAATAATTACCTTATTTATTACTTATATTAGCACATATATATAATAGGCTATATTTCAAAATGTAATATTATATAATGTTGTGCGCTATCTGTCACGCCAAATGAAGGCTCGTCAGTAGATCACGCTTGCTCTGATAGCACTGAAGTGAACTAACCCTGGAACATATCCAACTCCAGAGCAGGCTATCTTCAGAGAGCAAGTTACTATGAACTTACATACCCTGAAAGTTACCTCCGATTTTGGAACCGAAAGCTGAAGTTATCCACTCACTTATCCTCAAACATACCCGGGTATGTCCCATAACCTGCTTTCTTGAATATACCCCTGGAGGTGGCAGTGGTGGTTCTACATTGAATTACTCTCTGGCCGAGCCCCCCTCTGAGCCCACACCATCCGAATCGAGGCAGTAATTAAAGCAAAATGAGTCCTTAGCAAGTATTGAGTACATATACGGTAAATGAACATACTTTCTAGAAGGCCAACAATTCACTAAAAGTTTTTTTTATTGATATTATGAAGTATTCTAATTTGTTGAGATAGTGAATTTGTGATAAATGTGAGCCAAAATCACAACAATTAAAAGAACCAAAGACTTAAACTACTTCAGTCTGTGTGCATTGAATTTATTTAATACACGAGTTTCACAATTTGAGTTAAATTACTGAAATAAATGAACTTTTCCACCACATTCTAATTTATTGAGATGCACCGGTTTCATACATTTTCTCTTCCTACTTCCTTGTTCAATTTGAATAGATTTATAGTGTTAGAAATAAATCAAATATAATTAAAAATCTTGTTTAATATATCAATTTAAACATTTCGGGAGCTTCCTCAACTTTACTACATCAGCATGTTTAGTAGATAAAGAGAAAAGCTAAATTTAGCCTATTGCAGTATTCCTCGTTGTTTTGTTCCTTGTGTTTTGTGATCAGCAGAGAGCTGCTCATTCCCTGTAAAAGAGTTAGAGTTGTTGTTGTTTTTACTTTTATCTTTTTTAATCATAATTTACAATTTTCTGGTTGTCAACAGATTTACTTAAATACTGTGAGCAAACGGCAGCAATCAAGACTGAATCAGTGATGCAATGTAATATACAGTATGTGTAACCCGATCATTTCTTTCACAAGTGGAATAGAAAATGAGATCATACCTCTCTGAAAACCGTCATGTATTTAAATCTGCTGCAGATAAGCTGAAAGACTGTCTGACAAACACTGAACCAGACGCTGAGGCGTGTGTGCCGTTTCTGTGAAGAGTTTGTTAACGTCACGCTTTCACTGCTGCAGGTTTCCAAACTGTTCCTTGTTCCTGGATCCGTCCAAACTGTATCTGATCTTGACTTGAGCTCAACGTGTCCAATAACAGAAACATGTATAATGTGCTCCAGAAACAACATGGGTGTGGTTTAACGGAAGTTCAGTCAGGAAACACAGTCATTTATGAACATTCAGAAATAGGAGGGGCTTCTGCTCTGTTGTTCTTGGAGTAAACATGTTTAGTGCTGGTCTAGTTGATGCACCAGTGTAGTCATGCTGTTCTCAAACCAAACATGAGCCTGGTGAAGCTCGGGTGTGAGTAGACCAACTGTCTGCATGCAAGCAGTGTTTTGACACAAACATGGTTTTTGCTTGTATTTCTACATTTTTAACAAAATAGAAAACAATATAAGATTAAACTTGCTCACCCTTTTGAAATAGAACTGGAAAATGTCACGGTTTAGTTATGATTACATTAATCTATGTCATCTGAAGTTTTAAATAGCAAAGACAAAATTCAAACTAATAACACGTTTCAAAGAATGGGCTCCTGTTTTAAAAGGATCGGAGCACAAATCCATACAAATAAGTAAAAATAAAAGCATAATCATACGCAGTTTGTCCTATAACAGGGGTTTTGAGAAGAGCTCTTTCAATGGTACAGTTAATAACTTGATAATGAAAGTTGTTTTTGACTCATACTGGAAACTCATATGTGTCAAAACCCAGCTGTCAGTCACCGATTCCCAAAAAGTATTTTTTGAATAAAACAATGAAACCGAGATCTGAAGTCAGGTTGGGTTGTACAGAGAAGAAACCTTGGGTACCCGGGAGTCAATGATTAAAGACAAGATGCATGTTCCCGTGGCTCAGTGGTAGAGCATTGTGTTAGCAGTGCAAAAGGTGGTGGGTTCAACTCCCAGGGAACACATACACAAACTGTATAGCCTGAAGTTGCTTTGGATAAAAGCGTCTGCTAAACGCATAAATGTAAGACGCAAATGTCCCATTTAACCTGAGCTTGTCTTTATTGGGCAGGATGTGTGTGTGTGTGTATATATAGGAAAGCAGAAGTTACAGTATTGGGCAATCACAGAATAACACAATGTGTAGCCCACTTGGTGACAGGCAACCAGGCCATAGGTCCCTGTCCAAGCACAGAAGCAAGAGCATCAGCTTTTTTCATCCAAGGGCACTGTGTTCTCCTAAAATCTCACAATGCTGATGTGCAGTCCCTGTGGTCATTCTGACCACAATCAATCAATTAATAATGAAAACTAAAAAGATTACACTAGCTACATTCATTGCTGAGATGCGCTCCAAATGCAGCATGCTAAGGACATCTGCTGGTTAAAACCATGTAAATGCAACAAGAACAGCATAAACCGAAAGTGATACTGACTCATACGAAAGTATGACTAACGTGTTTTCAAAGTGAAACTCTCTAAACAGTGTGAAGGATTCTAGTCTCATGTACCAAAAAGCTTCAGTTTTTCCTTTTTCCTTTTCCTTTGTCAATTGTAAAGCAGCAGCAGGTCACCTACTTCCACATTAATTTGAAACTACACCCCTAGCACAACGACGCTATAGATCGGTGTGCTGCCCACAAGGCTATTGGCACCAACAACAACATAAAAATATATACATATATATATATATATATATATATATATATATATATATATTCTATGCAGATGCACTCCCTAACAAAATCGCCCCAATCCTTCCAGGATAATTTTTCATTTGTATTTATTTATTTTTAAAATATAGCTGTTTCTGTATTTATTCATACTGCTGTATATATTGCAGAAATATGATATTTACTATCTACCTTTGGATGATACTAGTAAAGTTCTCTAATTTAAAGAGTTAGGTAGCTGAGTTCATTATTTCGTGCAGAACTCTTATTTGTATTGTATGTATAATTTGTTTTGTCACTTAAATCCCTGGGTCTTACCTGCCACCCCTAAAATGCATCTACGCCATAGGCGGAGTTTGGGGGGGGGCCGGGGGGGGGCACTGCCCCCCCAGATCAGAGCCAATCGATTTTGTCAGATCTATAAATACAAAAATATTTTCACATTGTCTCATTTTATTTGCATTATCGTATTTTAATGAGTATGTTAAGGCTAAATTATTTGTAATTAATGTAAAAAAAAAATCTCAGTGATGAGAAGAATCAGAAACTGGCTCCGATCTGCGATGTCTCAGGACAGATTTTCCGATCTTTCCATACTGCACATAGAAAACGATTTGACTGCAAATTTATCAGGAGAGAAGATCGTGGACATCTACGCAAATCGGAAAAAGAGGCGGATTCTTCTACATTAGGTAATATATAAGTTTTTATTCCACTCTTTGTATAGCCAACCAGTCGTTGTTGTAAATGTATTTTAAATGAGAAGAGCTCTTTTCCAAAACGCGATAAACGCCAAATTTTAAAAAAATGAGTTCGTCATGCCATTTTGCTGTGTACTGACGCCTTTGGCGTTCCTTGTTAGAGCGCCCGCCTCCCGCACCGAGGCTGTAGCCTTTGGCGTTCCTTGTTAGAGCGCCCGCCTCCCGCGTCGGAATCCCGGGTTCGAGACCCGCTCGGTGTGATGCTGCGGACCCGGGGGGGGGTTTAACAATCATTGTTTAACATGTTCAGACTGAGCCAACAGACCATTTTAACATGATAAATTGAATATTAACAAAATGTATGGGTCTAGGTAAAAAAATGTAATTTTCATGAAAACTATTAAAATGGATTTATAGCGTTTTGGAAAAGAGCTCTTCATATATAGGCTATAAATAATTGAAAATGTAGAAAATATGGTATATACGGTGTGTAAAAAAAAAACATCAGAGCTCATGGTCTACCGGTAGGTGCCCCCCCAGGCAAAAATGTGAAACTCCGCCTATGATCTACGCTCCTAAAAATAAAGGTGCTTAAAAGGTTATTCACAGTGATGCCATAGATGAACCATTTTTGATTCCACAAAGAACCATTCAGTCGACGGTTCTTTAAAGAACATCTCTTAGCTTTTTATAATCTGAAGAGCCTTTCACCACAGATAGCCTTTTGTGAAACAGAAAGCTTCTTCAGATTTTAAAGGTTTGTAGTGGGGTGAATGAGAGCACAGATATAGTTGTAGCTGAATTAACCCCAGATGGTGATTTATTCACACAAATGCCAAAGTGCAGTGAAGACTGTGTGAAGTGCAGCTCGACTGGGTTTCAGTCTGTCTCTGTTTGGGGATAGAAAACACGCATTAGTTCTGTCTCTCATGGAGCCTCGGTTTAACTCTCCCAGTGTGTCTTCTCTCCCCACTTTAAAGAGCAGCCCTCATGAGCGGCAGGTGTGCCTGTAGTGGTGCGTGGCCCGTAACAAGGGTGAAGCGGCGGCCCCAGAGGTAGTACTTCAGCTCCAGGACTGCCCACTTTATGGCCAGGGCCTCCTTTTCGAGCGCCGCATACCTTGTTTTCGCAGGAGAGAGCTTGCGGTTAATGTTGACCACGGGGTGCTCCTGTCTGTCCTTGGTCTGGGAAAGGACCACTCCCAAGCCGGTACCTGAGGCGTCGGTGTATAGGACAAAGGGGCAGCTGAAGTCCGGGGCGTGGAGGACCGGCGAGGTTGTGAGGGCCTTCTTCAAGGTCTGAAAAGCCTGCTCGGCCTGAACGTCCAGTTCACCTTCTCTGGCTGCCCCTTCTTGGTCAGGTCTGACAGGGGGCTAGCTATAGAGGAGAAACTGGAGATAAAACATCGGTAGTTGCCCGCCAAACCCAGAAAAGCTCGTACCTGGGTTTTGTTGGTGGGCCGGGGAAACTTCCTGACAGCTTCCAGTTTCCTTTCCTGTGGCATGATGAGTAGGGTTGGGTACCGAAACCCGGTACCAATATGGCACCGGTACCTATGTAACCGGTATGTAATAGAACTGAATCAGAACACAGATTTCGGTGCCTCATTTCGGTGCCATGCCGGAGCGATCGGTTTAAATATTTATCCTTGTTTCTCTGAAACGGACGTAAGAAGCATCATCACTGGCACGTGAAAAATAATTTCCCGACTGAGAAAATGCACGTGAACTCAATTTGGAAAGGTCTTATACTACAAGTCCAACAAATCTTTGTAGTAACGCGAGTGTGCGGTTTTCACATTCAGACTTAAAAGCACAACTCGGGAAATGAGAGCTTTCGAGGAGCGTGTGAATGCAGTGATTACACATGCTCTGACGACAGCAGGTTGCCTTCCATTAAGTAGCTAAGCTACTATTACATCGATTAGCAATGGATTATAAATGTACTTTATTATGAAAATACTAGAGATGGCTTGAATAACACCGATAAACTATACATGGGCAGTCGTTGGCCTAATGGATAGAGCGTTGGACTTGAAACCCGAGGTAACCCAAGGTTGTGGGTTCGAATCCCAGCTCCGACAGGAAGTCCACTGACTGCTCCCCGGGCGCTGCACAGTCGGCTGCCCACTGCTCCAAGTGTGTACACTTGGATGGGTTAAATGCAGAGAACACATTTCACTCCTCATTATACTCTGTATAATTGTGTATGTGACAAATAAAGCTCATCCGAGCTTAATTTGTTTGTTGTTGTTGTACATAGTCGTAGTAGATTGTTTATTGTATTTATTTTATCATTCAAAGCGTTTATATCTTCTGTTTACTTATTCATATCCCTGGAGCATAATTAGTTCGCTACTTCTGTGACTGGATCTGTGGATTTTATGTGTGAGGGCACCCTCTGGCGTCCAGTATGAATGAAAAAGACATCACCCCCCTCCCACAGACAAGGCTTGAACCTAGTCCTAGACTAAAATGTAACTCTTAGCTGTTTTAACTGAAATAAACTTGCATTGACTGATCCTAAAATATATCAGTGCATTTGTTTTATCAAGATGCACCCCAGTAATGTTGTTTTTTCTAAGCATGTTTATAAAAAATACGTAAATGTCCTAATTAAACCATGATCTAATCCTGGTTTAGTCTAAGCCAGTGGTCTCAAATTCAATTCCTGGAGGGCCACAGCTCTGCAGAGTTTAGCTCCAACCAGCTCCAAATCACACCTGCTTGGAAGTTTCTAGTAATCATGAGGAGTATGATTAGCTCGATCAAGTGTGTTTGATTAGGGTTGGAGCTAAACTGTGCACAGCTGTGACCCTCCAGGAATGGAGTTTAAGACCAATGGTCTAAGCCCTGTCTGTGAAACCGGGCCCATGTGTTTAGTACTAATGACCAATCCAATAATTATTATTTATAAGTATCGGTTCAGGCACCGTTTAGGTACCGGTTTAAAAGTATCGATTTGACACTGGTATAAAAAAAAAAAAAAACGATACCCAACCCTAATGATGAGTCCCTGGCCGATCTTGTACCCCAAGTACTTCGCTTCCGTCAGGCCGAGATGACCCTTCCGGGGGTTGGTTTTGAGGCCAGCCCATCTCAACTCCATCAGCACCCTCCGCAAACGCTCCAGGTGGGCTTCCCAGCTCTCCGAGTGGATAACAACATCGTCGAGGTAAGCTGCGGCGTATTCTTGGTGGGGACGGAGTATCACATCCATTAGCCTTTGAAATGTGGCGAGAGCCCCATGAAGTCCAGACAGGAGAACCTGGTACTGCCAGTGGCCACTAGGGGTGCTGAAGGCTGTCTTTTCTCTAGACGAGGGCGACAGAAGCACCTGCCAGTAGCCTTTGGTGTGGTCTAATATGTGTGTGACCTTGTCTTTCCCATTCGATCCAACAGTTCGTCCACAAACAAACAAATTAAGCTCAGATGAGCTCTATTTGTCACATACACAATTATACAGAGTATAATGAGGAGTGAAATGTGTTCTCTGCATTTAACCCATCCAAGTGCACACACACCTGGAGCAGTGGGCAGCCACATTGCGGCGCCCGGGGAGCAGTTGGGGGTTCGGTGCCTTGCTCAAGGATCTCACCTCAGTCGTGGACCCTTCCTGCCAGAGCCGGGATTCGAACCCACAACCTTGGGTTACCTCGGGTTTCAAGTCCAACGCTCCATCCATTAGGCCACGACTGCACTCGGGGCAAGGGTCAGCCGTCGAAGGTGGAGACATTGTTCAACTTCCTGAAGTCGTTGCAGAAGCGGAGGGTGTTATCGTGCTTGGGTACCATCATGATAGGGCTGGGCCAGGGGCTGTGCGATGGTTCGACGATTCCCAGTTCAAGCATCTCTTTCACCTCTTCCTCTATAGCCGGCCTGCGAGCCTCTGGTATCCGGTAGGCATGTTGCCTGACGACGACTTCAGGTGGTCTGCAAATTTCATGGTGTATGACTGTCGTTCTGCCCGGGGTCTCGCTGAATACATCAGAAAACTGACTGACCAGGTGTTCCAGTTTGGTCTTCTGTGATCCCGACAGCTGAGGGTCGACATCCATGACCGGTGGTTGTGACTGGGCGAAGGCGGCGAGTTCTTCAGGCCCTGCCATCCATTTTTTTTTGTAAGTTTATGTGGTAAATTTGTTCTACCCGTCATCTTCCTGGCTGACGAACCTGATAGGTGACTGGACCCACCCGCTCCACTACAGTGTAGGGCCCTTGCCAGGTGGCCAGGAATTTTGAGGCAGTTGTCTGGACCAAGACCATGTCGCGGTCTCCCAGCTGTAACTCCCGGGCTTGGGCAGGCCAGTTATAGAGTCTCTGCTGGGCCGTGACTAGGTGCTCCCGGACCAGGGGCATCACTCGGTCAATCCTCTCTATCCTCATGTCCCGTACGTGCTCCACTAGTCTACGGTTCAAGGTTCAAGGTCAAGGTTCTTTTATTCATCACATACTCAATTATACAGGATATAATCAGTAGTGAAATATAAAATGGTTTGGTTATGGTTAGGCTGGTTCTCCCAAGCTTCTTTGGCCACATCCAATAGACCTCTGGGCTGTCTTCCGAACAGCAGCTGAAAAGGTGTAAATTCTGTGGAGGCTTGGGGAATCTCTCTTACTCCAAATAGCATGTACAGGATCATGAGGTCCCAGTCACGCCCGTCTTTGGCTACTACGCGGCAGAGCATCTGCTTCAGGATCTTATTGAATCTTTCCACCAAGCCGTCGGTTTGCATGTGGTAAACAGATGTCCGCAGCTGCTTTACCTGTAGCAGCTGGCAGAGGTCCGCCATTACCTGGGACATGAATGGAGTGCCCTGGTCAGTCAGTACTTCCTTTGGAATTCCCACCCGGCTGGCGAGAAGAAACAACTCCTTGGCAATGTTCTTTGCCGTGGCCTTGCGGAGTGCGATGGCCTCGGGATAGTGGGTGGCGTAGTCCAGGATGACAAGAATGTGCCCATGACCCCGGGCAGACTTTGGCAACAGGCCTACCAGTTCCTTTCCGATCCGCTCAAATGGCACCTCTATGACAGGCAGCGTGATTAGTGGGCTGAGGGGAGGATGACGAAGAGACGTTCTTTGGCAGGTAGGGCAAGCTTGACAGAATCTTTTGACCTCTTCATCTAGCACAGGCCAATGAAAATGATCCCGGATCCTTTGCACACTGTTCATCACTCCCAGATGACCAGCCATGGGGTGAGAGTGGGCCAGCTTGATGACCGTCTTTGTCTTGGCCCGGGGAACTACCAGTAGCAGTTTTCCTCCCCCCACCTGTGGGCTACACAGTATAGCAGGCCATTGCTAATGACAAAGTGAGGGAGGGGATGCGGCGGCGGCTCGACGCACCTGTTTCCAGCAGTGTCGGAGACGTTCATCTTCTCTCTGCTCATGGGAAAAAGAGCCTCCCATCGTCACCTGCTGGAAGACATCAGCATAGACATTGGCCGAATTTTTATTAGTTGACTCACCCTCCCTCTCGCTGTCGGTGGCCAGCAGCACCATCCATCTGGCGGGCGGTCCCCGAGCTGTCCTCCTCCTCTGAGATTCCTGGGTCTTCTCGGCCGGTTGCACCACGGCAGACAGAAGGCGGTCGAACCCCAGCCAATCCCTCCCCAGCAGTAGCGGGACGGGTAGATCTGCCACAATGCCGACCTCTATTGGCCAGTATCCATGTTCAGTCGAGATATGCATGGTGCGGGCTAGGACGTATTGTGTATCTCGGTGTACACACGTGATGGGTAGTATGGGTAGTGCTGTCTTCTGGTCCGGCCACGGTTTGACCACAGAGGGTTGGGCTAGCGTGACCAAGCTGCCGGACTTAAGCACTGCTGATATTGTCTTGCCGTCTACTTTCCCTGACCGGCCGGGGGCTACGGTGGGGACCACACGATGAAGGATGCAGCCGGCCATCCACGCACGGGCAGGGAGGCCCTGGGGCTCAATGGGCATGGGCTCATCATAACCTCGGGGACCGTTGGCCTGCTTACGGTGTGCCTGATGCCTTCGAGCGGACGCCGCTCCATCTCCCTCCAGGATGCCAGGCCCGCTCTATCTCTGGCGTCTCGGGCGATGGACGCCTCGGCCAAGTCGACCGCCTCCACCAGCTCGGCGATCTCCAGAGGGTTATGCATACTGACCGGGCATCTCAGTGTCCTGGGTAGGGCTCGCAGCAGTCGATCCACAATCACTCTTTCGGCGACTTGTTCCACCGACGGAGTCCTGGCTAGCAGCCATAGGTGAGCGAGGCGTGCGAGATGGGCAGCCTAGGTTCGCACAGGGTTCATCTCATCATAGGTCCACTGGTTAAACTGCTTGGCCCCAACAACCAACATGTTGTTGATAACTCCGCCCGGGCGAGTATCTCGGTCTTCAAATAATCATACCATTCGTTTCGGGGGCTTTGTAAAGAATAATAGGCTCATTGCACTTCCCGGTCATGAAGGGAGCGATAAGGCGAGCCCACTTATCTCGGACCCAGCCCTCTCGGGTCGCTATCACCTCGAAGGTGTGTAGATAGGCTTCCAAATCATCCTGGTCCGTTAGCCGTACCAGCAGTTGATGGGCCTTAACACCCGCGTCTGGGAGGGGTAGGCAACCCGCAGCGCTGGCTTGAAGCTGCTCGGTCATTATATTCCTGCCAAGCTGCCAACCTCTCTGTAAGCTGCTGCTGCCGAACAGTTATTTCTGTGAGACGGCTGATTATCTCTTCCATCGTCGTGGAAGAGAGAGCGGCTTGCTGAAAGGTGAGAGACAGAAGAAACCAACAACCTGGCGTTAGTGATCAATTCTCAATTCACGATCATTCCCGCATTCTCCACTATATGTAGCGGGGTGAATGAGAGCACAGACAGTTGCAGCTGAATTAACCCCAGAGGGTGATTTATTCACACAAATGCCAAAGTGCAGTGAAGACGTGATGGCCCAATGTGGCTTGTGCAGCAAAGTGTCTGTGTGAAGTGTCTGTCTCTGTTAGGGGATAGAAAACATGCATTAGTTCTGTCTCTCGTGGAGCCTCGGTCCAACTCTCCCAGTGTGTCTTCTCTCCCCACTTTAAAGAGCAGCCCTCAGGTGCAGGTGCTTGGTGGTGATTGTGAGAGCGATGTTTCCAGGGCGACGATGATCCACTCCCTGGCGGCTCGCCACAGGTTCTTTATGGAAACATTCAGACAGAAAGGTTCTTCAATGGCATCATTAGTATTGTAGAGCATTTAATCAGTTGTACTGGTCATAATTTCACAGATTGTGACATGGCGAGACTGTGTACTACATCCATGATACATTGGTGTCTCTATTATGAGACTGTGTTGCCTTATCCTATGAGGATAAATAAATATTCATGACAGCACATATGCTTCACATGATAGACATCTCAGACTGAGAGATCATAAGAGAAGTGTTCAGTGCTCTAAATCAGTGTTGGTTTCGGTGTTGTAACTGTTCCAGAATGTTGCATGGATTTCATGGAATGTTGCAATCATCATTCCTATACAATGACTGCATTTTCGCATACTATAAATAGTCTTTCATACCTAAGAGTAGCACTGAATGATTCAGTGGGATCCATGTTTCTCTGTTTTTGTAGTGATTATGCCATTCAAAGACGTAGTCTGACTGCACTTAAACTTAGCTCACACATTGCCTTAAGTTTTCAGATTTGTCTGTATCCCTCATAGTGCCTATCTACAACAATGTTAATTTATTTTATGCAAGGTCTTGTTCTCAGTTTTTGCTTAATGTATAATTGTATTTGTAAAACATAATCCAAATTAATTAAAACACATATTAATTACTGATATTCATATTTAGGTGCAATGACATTCATTGGTAACCACACTATTTTATGCATTTAAAAATCTGACAAAAATGACATACGGTAAAAGGCTTGTTCCATGTGCACTTAACTTATTTTTACACAATTAAGCTACATAAATGCAAATTAGACGTGTACATAATTTGAAAAAGTACAGTGTATTGGGAACAAAAAGCTTTAAGAGCAAACAGTGATGAACTTTATGAATTTTTAATTTATAATCTCTTTTACTGAATTTCAAAAATACAAAACAATTATCTAGATATTTAATTAAGAGTAAATCCACATAAGGATGCACTCACTACATAAAAATGAATACAATAAAATGATAATTAAAGGGCATCACAAATTTTAAAAATTAATTAGCGGTGCTGATTACATTGACTGGCATCATGCAGTTAAATGTTGGCAGGCAGATCATTTCAATTTCATATAGGAAGGAATTTCCTGGAATAGCTGACATGCTCATCTACTCACGCTAGCTGTGGAAGTTTCTTTATTATACAATACATATTTCTACAGTCTTTAAAGATAACGATTAGAATTCAGCAATCAGTGTTGTTTGTTTCATCTGTGAGATCAGAATGTCTTTCCTCGTGCTCTCTGTCTGCTACTGATTATCTAAAACTGTCTGTCTCCTGCCTGGAACAAGCACTGTACTGCATACATTAGAAAATATGTATGTGTTTTGACGTCAGATGATGAAGATGATCTTGATAAACCATTTTTTGTTCCTGTATTTAAGTTCGGAGGAAAAATATTTTCAGTAATGAGTTTCAGAGGTCGAGACGCTGGTTCAGAGATGGAACAAGAAACCCACTCATTCAGGGTAAGTTAATTAATACTCAATTATTAACATGAATTTAAAGTCACTTTGACTATAGAGTTTTACATTAGTTCTACATATGCTCAAATTATAAAATAACCTTATTTATCCAAACAACTAGAAACAGCAGGGACTAGCATTGTCTCTACACCACATCTTATACTTGTGTATCAATACTAAATCAATACCTTAGATAACAAATAACTGTCTTAAAAGATGAGTGAATTATGATACAGTACTCTTTATTGTCACTTAGCATTGCATTATAAATATACAACTGCCCTAAACTAACAGTATGTCATTACCAAAATATTTATTTATGCTTCTGTAATGGTTAATCCACCAGTGTATAAGCTACACTGTAAAAAAAATCTTAATTTTACAGAAAATAACAGATTTCTTTTCAAGTTGTTTTGTTTTATTTTGAATTGCAGTCAAAACTCTTTAAAATGATCTCTGAATTAACTACTTGGCTGTTATTTCAATAATTATGACAATAATAACAAATTACAATAATTCACATTTTGAATACAGAAAAACTACTGTTTTTAATACGGTACATTTTCTGTTTTCTTAAATTACAAACAAATGTATGTAAAATAAAAAAAATATTCTTTAATTAATACAATAACAAAACCATTAGATGATAAAATGGTCAAATGACTGGCAGCAATAGCTGCCAAACAAAAAACATAATTTATTTAACTGGTACTTCCTGATTTTTTTATGATTAAATACCTTCACTGAAAAACAAAATGTAAGTTCACAGTATACTATCCTGCACATTTTATTTAATGGCACATCTTATTCCTCTTTATGTTTTCTTGTATTTTTAATTTTGTTATTTTTTACCTATATTTATATATATTCTCTTGTGTTGTGTTACATATTTTGCACTGTCCATTGAGCGGACCTGTCCTGACTTACATTTCACTACTGATTATATCCTGTATAATTGAGTATGTGACGAATAAAACCTTGAATCCTTGAAAAAGACAAAAAACGGTCAAATGACTGACAGCACAGGGTGCCAAACAAAAACCTAAAAATTAAAGTAAAATCTCCTTATTTAAATGAGCTGACAAACACTGTTATTTTACAAGTATTTCATAAATTATTACAATCAAACAACTTCACTGTAAAATTAACTAATTCATTAAATGTCACATGACTAGCAGCAGAAGAACACGAAACACTAACAAATCTCTCTAGTTCCCTTTCAGTCGGTCACTCTGAGTCACGTCGGATGACCGACGAAATTGGGATCTCGCCAAGAGAGACCTATCCACTTTGAGTGTAACTAAACATGCCAATGGACAGCGTGAGTACAAGCCAGAGCAACTGTCCTTACCGCATGACTGTCTTTTCTGGGTGTTTTCTGGGAATATTTTCATTTGTTCATGTGCGATTGAAGCTATTCATGTGGTGGACTGTCATGATTTTGGCTAATGCAGGAAACTACGGAATGATGCGTATCAGAGGGTATTTTGAAGGGTATAGCCTACGCAAAGCCTGTTTCCGCCACTGAATGAAAAATTAAAAAGGTTATTGTGACTTTTTATCTCACAATTCTGACTTTTTTTCTCAGAATTGCGGGATATAAACTCGCAATTCTGAGAGCATCTTAGTATTTTTCCTCCCCTCAAAACTGGACTTTACATCTCACAATTCTGAGAAAAAAAGTAATTTTTACCAAATTCAAGATTGAGGGATGATTCTCACAAAACTATATTTTCTGCAAGTTTTTGTTCAAGAATAATTTAAACAGAGCAACAGCAAATCTGTGAGAAAAATCTATAAATGTTACATTTGTTTATACCATTTTCTATACATATATAAATAACTTCAAGTCAAGCTGCAGTATCGAGCAGGACCACACGTAGAGCATTGCGTTAGTAACGCAAAATGTTGTGGGTTCAATTCCCAGGGAACATACATACAAAAAAAATGTATAGTCTGAGTGCACTGTAAGTCGCTTTGGATAAAAGCATCTGCTAAATGCATAAATGTAAATGTAAGGAGGCAGGCGGCTGTGAATGGCTTCCGCGACCACAACAAGAGGAGCCACCTGCCCCAGACGAGTCTCCATGGACATGACCGACAAGATAAATTAAAACTATTCCTGAGGGTAAGACAAGACTTAAAAATGGCACTCCTGGCCGTGACATGTGGACTGGATCCACGGGACCTGGGAACGGCACTCCTGGCCGAGATTAGGGAACTGAATCCACGGGACCTGGAAACGGCACTCCTGGCCGAGATTAGGGAACTGAATCCACGGGACCTGGAAATGGCACTCCTGGCCGAGATTAGGGAACTGGATCTGCGGGACCTGGGAACGGTACTCCTGGCCAAGATTAGGGAACTGAATCCACGGGACCTGGAAACGGCACTCCTGGCCGAGATTAGGGAACTGGATCTGCGGGACCTGGAAACGGCACTCCTGGCCGAGATTAGGGAACTGGATCTGCGGGACCTGGGAACGGTACTCCTGGCCGAGATTAGGGAACTGGATCTACGGGACCTGGAAACGGCACTCCTGGCTGTCATTAGGGAACTGGATCCATGGTGGCGGCCGGCTTGAGTCAGCGGTGGGCCGGCGGGCCTGAATCAGCGGCGGTCTTGGGAGAGCCGTAGTTGGCGGTGTTGAACTCCTGTGAACAGCGGCGGGTCTGGGTGAGCTGCGGACGCCGGTGTCGATTTCCCATGAACGGCGGGCTTGGGTGAGCCGCAGGACAGACAAACAGGAACAAATAAAAACTTTTCAAAAAACTAAACGAGGTGAAGGGGCACCGCTTACAGTTGCGGTCTGGTCTTCTGTCATGGTGCACACACAAGGGAGGAATGAGGAACACAGACGAGGATGTAACTCAAATAAACAGTCTTTAATGACTTCAAACAAGGCAGGGTAGGGCAGGACAAGGCAAGACTGACACCGACAGGAACACCGGGGAGTAACAAGTAGACCAGACGAAATCAAACTGAATAGACAGGACTATAAATACACAGGATAATCATAGATAATGAGGCGGGAACACATGACACACACAACAGAGTACTGACAGTGACTTGGGTTGAGTGAACGCCTCGGTCCAAATTTGAGTAAACTCAAAAAGGCTGTGCAGTAAGTTGCCTTAATATTTTAAATCATCTTTTCATTTTTTACAGTGTAAAATAGTTGTATTTGTTTTTATATTATTTATTCATTTTGTCAAGATGTGTGAAATATTAATTAGTTGTTTTAGTTTTACATTTGCCTAATAAATGACAATAACATCTTTAGTTTTAAATAAGTTTTTGACGGATTCCTAAAATGTTTGTGTTGTCTCTTTATTATGACAGAGGGTCTAATTGATTGTTTAAGCACATACAGGGCTTAACAAATTTATTAGAATGCATATACTGACTGCAATTAGGCATCTGAATAATTAAAACAAATTATAAAGCACTTTACTGTTTTCGTGCCTTTTTTGAAAAACAGTAAATTTGAAAATTCATGGATAACAACAATTATATTTTAGCATTAGAAACACTATTGTAACGAAGTTCGTAATATACGGGAAGAAGGAGGCGGGAACCGGCGAACATTTAATAATAATAAAAACAAACACAAATGAAAAGCGGCAGCCCCTCACGGACGACTGCCGCACACAAAACACAAACTAAAATTCCAGGCCTGGTCCTCTCTCGTCTTCCACTGTCGTCACTCCTCCTTTTATTCCTTCCGAAGCTCCTCCGTGGGACTCGAGACCGGTGAGTGGCGCAGGTGTCGTTCATTATCATTCACTCCACCGGCCTCGCTCCGTTCCCACGGCTCTCGGCCCCGCCCCACTCGTCACATACCCCCATCGCCCCTCGCAGGCCGGGGGGTACTCCCGAGACTGCGCTCTACTCCCCCCCTCCCCCCTCTCCCGGGGGGAGCCCGTCAGGGCGGCCGCGGCGTACCTGGGGGGTAAGGACAGACGAGGCGAGAGAAAGGAGACGGAAGGATGAGGAGTGACAGAGGGGAGAGAGGAAAAAAAAAAAAATCTCGGTCCGGTTCCCGGACACACTGCCGCTCGGTCCTCAACCAACTGAGCGGCTCACTCGCGGTGCCATGCGATGGTACTGGACCTCTTTGGTGGACGGGCCGATGCTCCTCTGCCTCCTGGCGGACGGCGATGGCTCCTCCTGTCGAGGGCAGCCAGCAGCGAGTCCCCCGTTCCCTGCTCCTCCACCAACCTGGCGGATGGCAGCAGGCTCCGGCCCACTGGCGAACGGGGCGACTCCTCCACTCCCTCTTGGACGGCAGCCACCCCTCCTCGTCCCAGGAGCACGGCAGCGAGTCTTCCGTCCCACCTGTTCTTCTTTTGCTCCAGCACCACCGCTTCGGGCAGCCACTGTCGGTCTCCGCTACTTCCTGCTGCCCGATCTCCTCAGCACCGCGATCCCCCTCAGCAGCGAGGGCTCTCTGACAGCGTGTCCATCCTTCCTCCCGGGCTTCGGCACCAATGTAATGAAGTTGATAGATACGGGAAGAAGGAGGCGGGAACCGGCGAACATTCAACACATTTAATAATAATAAAAACAAACACAAATGAAAAGCGGCAGCCCCTCACGGACGACTGCCACACACAAAACACAAACTAAAATCCAGGCCTGGTCCTCACTCGTCTTCCACTGTTGTCACTCCTCATTTAACCCTTCCGAAGCTCCTCCGTGGGACTCGAGACCGGTGAGCGGTGCAGGTGTCGTTCATTACCAATTACTCCACCGGCCTCGCTCCGTTCCCACGGCTCTCGGCCCCGCCCCACTCGCCACAACTATGATAACTAAAGAGCTTACACGTACTTGAGGATTAACCATTACAGAAACAAAAATGATTTGTTACCCTGGACCACAAAACCATGTCATAAGGGTCAATATTTTTAAATTGAGAGTTATGTATCATCTGAATAAATAAGCTTTCCATTGATGTATGGTTAGGACAATATTTGGCCGAGATACAGCTATTTGAAAATCTGGAATCTGAGGGTGCAAAAAAATAATAAGAAATAATTCACCTTTAAGGTTGCCCAAATTAAGTTCTTGGCAATGCATATTGCTAATCAAAAATAAAGTTTAAAGCCATTTTTACTGTGACTTTTTTTTCAGTGCACATTTCTTCAGCATTCAGCAGAGTTAAACCGTGGCGCTGCTGAGTTCAGTCGCCTGTGAATTAGCTCCGCTCAAAATTGTGTTTTTATGTGTTTTTTTTTCTATTTTTACCTCCCTTTTTATACGTGTAACGTCTGCAATGATTATGTACGACAAGAGAACACTTTTGGACATTGGACAGCGTTACACTAACCTGATCCAGGACACTTTATACACAGATCCAGCGTGGCCATTGGAGATTCTTCGGAGCACCGAAGCTGACAAAGGCCGCCTCAATAATACCAGGAGGCGAAGGAAACACCGCGGGAAACGTGCTGGAATCCGCAACAGACTGAGGAAAAGGGCTCACAGTCCTCCTCTACCGAGTATTCTGCTCGCTAATGTACAATCCTTGGAGAATAAGATGGACGATCTTAGAGCCAGGATTAGTTTCCAACGGGACATCAGAGACTGTAACATCATTTGTTTGTCCGAAACATGGCTCACTCCTTCGGTCCCGGACAACGCTGTAACGCCGTCTGACAACTTCTCTGTTTTTCGGATGGACAGAACAGCCGAGGCCGGAAAAAACCAAAGGTGGTGGAGTGTGTTTCTTCATTAACAAGAAATGGTGTGACCCCAGGAACATCTCCATTCTGTCGCGTTCCTGCTCGCCTCATCTAGAACACCTCTCCATTATCTGCCGCCCATTTTATCTGCCCCGGGAATTCTCATCAACCGTCGTTACTGCCGTGTATATACCACCACAGGCAGATAGCAGCTTGGCTTTGTCTAAACTACACGATGAACTCAGCGGATATATCAACATACATCCTGACGCTGCATGTATCGTAGCGGGGGACTTTAACAAGGCTAACCTCAAAAAGGTCATCCCTAACTTTCATCAGCACATATCCTGTCCAACCAGAGGACTGAATACACTCGATCATTGTTACACCCAATTCAAAAATGCCTACAAAGCCCACTCACTGCCGGCGTTTGGAAAATCAGACCATGCCGCCATTTTCCTCACACCGGATTATAAACAACGGATCCTTCAAGAACCCCCGGTGGAGAGGGAAGTGACGCGCTGGTCCCCCCACTCTGAAGCTACGCTACAGGCGTCTCTTGATGACGTCGACTGGGACATGTTCCGGGCGAGTTCATCTGACGTCAGCGAATTCACGGAGGTAGCATTAAGCTTCGTAAACACACTAACCGAACAGGCCACTGAAACGGTTACAATAAAGACTTTCTCAAATCAGAAGCCGTGGGTGGACAGAACAATTCGTGACGCGGTTAACCATCGAACTGCCGCATACAATGCCGGTATTCTGTCAGGAAACATGAGTGAGTACAAGTCATCTTGTTATGCTCTCCGTCGTGCAGTAAGAGCCGCTAAACGCCGATACAGTGAGAGAATTGAGTCACATTTCCAGCTCAATGACTCTCGACGCATGTGGCAGGGACTAAAGACCATCTGTTCCTCTGGAAACAACAACTCTGTGGAGGTGAGAGCAGACCCGTTGCTAGCCGTAGAGCTAAACAACTTCTACGGCTGCTTTGACTGCAACAGCGGCGCGATTCTGCCGAGCAGCGCGTCAAGAAGCAGCAGACAGAGCAGCAATGATTATGCTATCACCCTTTCAGAGGATGATGTTCGGAGGGAACTAAGGAGAGTGAACGTCAGAAAAGCAGCAGGACCCGATGGGATTACTGGCCGCGTTCTGAGGTCCTGTGCTGATCAGCTTGCTGGTTTGTTTACATCCATATTTAATGAGTCCCTCGCTACCTCTGTGGTCCCCACCCCCTTTAAAAAATCTGTCATTATCCCTGTGCCCAAGAACAGTAAACCCTCTTGCCTGAATGACTATCGTCCAGTTGCCCTCACATCGACAGTCATGAAGGTTTTTGAGAGACTTTTAAAGAAACACATTTGCTCCTCCATCCCTGCTACTTTGGACCCTCTTCAGTTTGCCTACCGGCCAAATAGGTCTACTGATGATGCCATCTCTCAGGTACTGCACTCCTCCCTCACCCACATCGACAGCAAAAATGGCAACTATGTCAGGCTGCTATTCATTGACTATAGCTCCGCTTTCAATACTATAGTCCCCACCAAGCTGGCTGTTAAACTCTCAGACCTCGGCCTAAACACTTCACTTTGTGACTGGATTCAAGATTTCCTCACCGCCAGACCACAAGTGGTGAAAGTCGGCCAGTTCACCTCCAACTCAATCACCCTGAACATAGGAGCCCCACAGGGCTGTGTCCTGAGCCCCCTGCTATACTCTCTATACACCCACGACTGCGTGTCCTCTCACAGCTCCACATCTATCATTAAATTTGCGGATGATAATGTGGTCCTGGGCCTCATTAACAACGACGACGAGACCGCATACTTGGATGAGGTGGAGAGACTTACATCATGGTGCCAGGACAACTGTCTCTCTCTGAACGTGAGCAAAACTAAGGAACTGATCGTGGACTTCAGGAAGACACAGCAGCAGCCCTACACTCCTCTTATGATCAGTGGGACCCCTGTGGAGAGGGTGAGCAGCTTCAAGTACCTCGGTGTAAACATCTCCGAGGACCTGACATGGACTACACACATTCAAACTCAGGTTAAGAAAGCCAGGCAAAGGCTGTACCATCTGCGACAGCTGAGGAAATTCAGGGTCTCTCCAGCTATCCTGAAAACTTTCTATTCAGGGGCCATAGAAAGTGTTCTGACTCAGTGCATCTCAGTGTGGTATAATAATGCCACAAACCAGGACTGCAAAGCTCTACAGAGAGTCGTGTGCTTAGCTGAGCGCATCTCGGGATCTACACTCCCCTCTCTGCAGGGCATCTACCTCAAACGCTGCAGAAGCAGAGCTGCTAAAATCACCAAAGACTCAACTCACCCCGGTAACCATCTTTTCCGTTTACTGCCATCTGGCAGGCGCTACAGGAGCTTGATGGCAAAAACTGAAAGACTGAGGAGGAGCTTCTTCCCTCAGGCCATCAGGCTCCTTAACACAAACTCTGTTCCATAAACTTTCACAAGACTCATTATTATCTGTAAAAAAAATAACAAAAACATTCATATTCTCATCATCCATATTGCCGCTATGTGTGCATACCCAGTACAACCCGTTGCACATCCCTCTCATCCCTCCTGTTTATACTAATATTTATTAAGTCCCATATAATGTTTTTGCACATCCAATTTGTTTTGCACATCTTACTGTTTTACTGTTTTGCACTTTTCTTTATTCTATTGCACATTTTACTTCTTATTTCTTTTTTTTACCTATATATATATATATATATATATATATATATATATACTCTTGTGTGGTGTTACTTTTATATAATTTAATTTTGACTTTATTTTTTATTTTTATATTTTATTTTTTTTATTCTTTGCACTGTCCACTGAGCGGACCTGATTTGACCTACATTTCACTTTTGATTATACCCTGTATAATTTATCATGTGACAAATAAAGAAACCTTGAACCTTGAACCTTGCATAGAGAGTATTATATGTATTTAGTCGTTGTCATATGTATTTAACATTAAATAGCATTGTGCACTGTCAGTCTGTAGCATGTCTTGTGTTTTCTCTAGGAAAGTTCTCAGCATTCACAGAAATGTTTGATGAAAACAGAGACTTGCCTGTAATACTTTACAGTAAGGTCTCATTTGTTAACATTACATGAGCTAACATGAACTAACCATGCATTTACTGTACAATGCATACAAGTGCACTTACTAATGTAACGAGACCTTATTGTAAAGTGTTACTGAATTGAATTTCACACTGTATTCTATCTAGAATCTATAATTTTTTTCGTCATTAATATTACATTAATGTACCCAATCTTAGTGTTTAATGACATTGGCATTGTCTTATCTTAGTCTCGTCATCTCGGTGTCTCCTGTCTGTCTGTTTCTGTCGATCTCTTTCTATCAGTGCTGTCTTCTCTCTTTAGCTGTAATAAAAATGCAGAAGCGAGAGAAGATTTAACGCTTCTGAAAGACAGCAGTTCTCGGGAGGAACAAGTAACATTTAAATCCTCATTATTCATGGTAAGTTAGTAAATACTACTATACATAAAACTGATCTATATAGATTTAAATGTGTCATCTATCATTTCATATTGATTATAGACAATCAGACAGTATTGAGGCATTGTGTATCACAATAGTATTTTTTTTTTACTGGTTTGAAGTAATTGGAAATGTACACAATTTTGTACAATTTTGTAAATGTAGTGTTACTGAGTGAATCCTGGGATAAACATTGGAAAGGAGATGCAAACATTTGAGTGTTAAGGAGTTAAATTACTTCAGATATTTTATTTTCCTGCAGAAGTGAATCACTGAAGGACAATGGCGTCAGTTACAGAGCTTCTCGTGAATTCACTGAAGGAACTGGGAGAAGATGATCTGAAGGAGTTTAAGTGGTACTTAAAGACTCATAAGCATATTCCACAAAGTGAAATTGAGAATGCAAATGTTTTCAACACAGTGGACAAGATGGTGGGGCGTTTTGGACCAGAAGAATCTGTGAGGATCATGGTGGACATGCTGAGGAAGATGAACCAGAACCATCTGGCTAAAGAGTTAGAGAACCAACACAAGGAAGGTAACATGTAAATCATAACCTCTGCTCTTACTCTGCTGATGTGTGTGGGGGGGGTTGTAGTTGTACGTAAAGGAAGAAGCAGTCATAGATGCTTATTTTATTGGTTACAACACAAAACAGATAACGTAAAAATAAAATTTGTAAGGCAAAAAAGCTAAAAAAAAATCAAGCTAATATTCTACATCAAGATCATTTACATTCCATGCAATTGGCATTCAAGCATCTTTACTTCATATGGCTTTTTCTTTTCTTGTACATTTTTTTTGGCAGAACCTTTCATAAATATTTCACAGATAGAAGTGCATTTTACTTTGTTGTCAATTAAATGTTATTAATTAACAAAAGTAAAGGGTCTAGAGTCCAACAAAAGCACTAAACTAAACCCTGTTAGCTGTGAAGCCGTTAATCATGATTTCACACCCCGTTTTTATAGCATCAAAAAACCAACTAAAACCAAATGTATTAGAAAAATGTATGGAGATGGTGTGGGTTTGCGAATTACTAACCTCCACCATGCCAGTCGTTCATTAGAATACTCCAAATTCATTAACATTAGAACAAGATTAATTAATAACAAATTAGTTATTTTTATTTTTTAGTGATCATTTGGATGCAGTAGACATGCAATTTTTTTATTTATCATATGGTATTTGTAAAGAGACTCAAAGACCAAGATTATAATTTACATATTAAAATGAGAAATCACTTACTCACTGCTACACCCCCCCCCCCCCATCTTTCTCAAAGGTACAACCATAGACAATAAAACTGATCTTCATGATTATGGAGAGATCAGCTTCAAACTGAAAAATAAATTACAACCGGACTACAACCGGATATTGGTTGGTAATTCACAAACAGGTCATTGTCAGTACTTGAAAAATATTTACACTGATCTATACGTGGTGGAGAATGAAACTGGAGGAATAGTGAATGAACATGAGGTGAGACAGATTGAATTAATTCCCAGCAGATCTACTGCCAAAGACACACCGATCCAGTGCAATGACATGTTCAAAATCAAGAGTGATACGAGTCAACAAAACAGAAAAGTGCTAACGATGGGAATCGCCGGAGTGGGAAAGACAGTCTCTGTTAATAAATTCATTCTTGACTGGGCTGAAGGAAAAGACAATCAGGACATACTCTTCATATTCCCACTCCCATTCCGTGAACTGAATATGATTAAAAAAAAGTACAGTCTCATGGGACTACTTAACGAATACTTCTTTAGTGGTCCTGAAGAACTGCCCTCTCTTCCTGAAGGTGACGGTAAGGTCATGTTCATCTTTGATGGGCTGGATGAATGTCACTTCTCTTTGAGCTTTAAAGAGGGTGACAGATTTACAGATGTGCATAAAAAAACAGCAGTGAGTAAGATAGTTACAAACCTGATCAAGACACATCTGGTCTCCTCTGCTCTCATCTGGATCACGTCCAGACCAGCGGCTGCCGGTCTGATACCCCGAGAATACATTGATCAGGTGACAGAGGTGCGAGGATTCAACGATGAGCAAAAAGAGCAATACTTCATCAAAAACAGCAGTCCAGAGCTTGCTGGAAACATCATCCGTCACATCAGGAAATCCAGGAGTCTGTACATCATGTGCCACATCCCTGTTTTCTGCTGGATCTCTCTCACTGTTCTTCAGCCTCTGCTTGCTCGAGAGAGCAATGATAAAACTCCCACAACTCTCACAGAGATATACACAAGCTTCTTGCTCTCCCAGAAGCAACAGATGGAAAATAAATTCCTTGAACATAAACCCAAAGCCAAGTCTTATGATAAGATCATTCTGAAGCTTGGGAAACTGGCCTTTAAACAGCTGCAGAAAGGAAATCTGATTTTCTACAAAGAAGATCTTAAGGAGTGTGGACTAGATGTCAGTGAAGGGTCAGTGTATACTGGGTTATGCACTCAGATCTTTCAGAAGGCTGTGTCCCAGAGAAAAGTTTACAGCTTCATACATCTCAGCGTCCAGGAGTTCCTCGCTGCTCTATACGTGTTTTTCAAATACAAATACAATGGAAGAAACCCATTTCTTCAATCATGGAGGGAAATTTTGAAATGGAAACTCTCCAAAACATCATTATTTGAGCTTCATAAGTCTGCAGTCAACAAGGCTTCAGAGAGCAATAATGGACACCTGGACCTTCTCCTCCGGTTTCTGCTGGGTCTCTCTGTGGAGTCCAATCAGAGTGACCTGAAGGAACTGCTACCAAGACTGGAAATGAAACCTGAGAATGTCAAAGACACTGCTGACTATATCAAACAAACAATAGAGAAGGAGAAATCAGTGGAGAGGATCATTAATCTATTCCACTGTCTAGTTGAACTGAAAGATGACTTTATGGAGGACATCCAGCGGTATCTGAGCTCAGAAAATCTTTCAGCACAGACTCTCTCCTCTGCTCAATGGTCAGCTCTGGTATTTGTGCGCCTGATGTCAGACGAGAAGTTTGAACTGCAGGAATACAGCAGATCTGAACAGGCACAGGGGATGCCAGTGACTAACAGCACCAGTAGAGCACTGTAAGTTAGAACGTTTCATTCATTTATTGATTTATATTTTTTCAGTGGGCCTTAATTTTACAAGGGTGATGTGTGGCATAGTCAAAAATATAATTTTTTTTAAATATGTTTACAATTAAAATCAAAATTTTCTGCTTGAATCTATTTTCAAATGCTTTTTTTTCTTTGACGCAAAACAACTTATTTTTTTTAAAGGACCTTATATATTCCAAGATGAGAAGTTGTACATACCAGTAAATTGCATTTTGATGCTACATAAATTACCATTATGCTTTGACCATTGTGCTGCCTGTGCTACAGACTCTGGCTCCTGTTCATTAGTGCTGCAGCTCAGCAGTTGGATACTACTTTGTGGCATCTCTTGTTTTTAAGAGCAGATTCTGTGTGATTATCTCCTTATGTACGGAAGTTCTAAGCGGGCCATGCATTATTTATTTTTTTCCTTCTTGTTTTCTCATGATCTCGACATAACCAGTTGTTTTCTTGTGATCTTGACATAACAATAAATATTGGGATTATTCGTTCCTCTGCATCATTCTTCTCTTTAGGTCGGATCCCACTACACAGCCAACCCTGACAGAGCTGTGACAGTCTAGCACAGTACTCATAGCAAGGAGTTTTATTTCCTTACCCAGCTCCCTCCTCTTTCTGATTACTGTCCTTACCATCAGCATGAGAGATGAAGTTAAAATGTGTGTTTGTGTGTTTATAGTGTGGATCACGGAGTAGAGATCAGAATAACAGCAGGACTGCGAAAGTGTAAGTCTACAAAAACACACACATGCTGTTTTTTCATGATTTATCAGGACTTGTCTCCATAAAGTCAAAAATACCAAGTTTAAGTCTCCGTTATGTGGGGTTTAGCTGAACCCCAGACACAAACTCAACTTGTTGTTCTGTGATCAGATGCCTGTGATCTCACAATGGATCCAAACACAGCACACACTCGTCTCTCTCTGTATGAGGACAACAGGAAAGTGAAACATGTGAAAACGCCACAGTCATATCCTGATCATCCAGACAGATTTGAGCACTACTTGCAGGTTCTGTGTCAGGAGAGTCTGACTGGATGCTGTTATTGGGAGGTTGAATGGAGTGGCTGGGTTGATATAGCATTGACATATAAAGGAAACAGTAAGGAAGGAATGACTGACAAATTGTTTGGATCAAATGACAAGTCATGGAGTTTGATGTGCTGTGAAAAAAGATTCACCGTGAGGCACAATAATAACAGCAGTGACTTTCCAGCTCCTTCACCGCTGTCTGATAGAGTAGGAGTGTATGTGGATGAGCCGGCTGGCACTCTGTCCTTCTACAGTGTCTCTGACACACACACACTCACACACTTACACACATTCAACACCACATTCACTCAACCCCTCTATGCTGGATTTGGGGTTTATTATTCTTCTTCATTGTCCCTGTGTCAGATTAAAAGAGAGACTGAGAGATACACTTTATATATTTGAAATATACAGTAATAGTCACCTAAAATGCCTCTTAGCCCTGCGTGTACTGCCACCTCAAGGCCACCGCATTAAATACATTTACAGACATTCGTTAAATCACCACTAGTTGGTGCAAAGTGACAGTATCCAACATTGCTCAGTAAACCTGGAATGGAGAAATATTAATTCATGCATTCATGACCTCAAGGTTAGATTATTGTAATGCTTTATTGGTTGCTTTATGCTATTAATAAACAAACTCCAGATGATCCAAGATGCAGCAGCTAGAGATCTTACTAGAACCAGGAAGTATGACCACATTAGTCCGGTTCTGTCAACACTGCACTGGCTCCCTATTAAACATCGTATAGATTTTAAAATATTGCTAAATACCTATTAAGCCCTGAATAGTTAAGCCCCTCAATACCCGAGCAAGCTCATATTGCATTATTGTCCTGCGATCTCAAAACTCTGGCCATTTTAAAATACCTAGAATATCAAAATCAACTTCAGGCCGTAACTCTAAACTCCAATATAGTCTCCTATACACATATACACAGTATCACATCTCTTTCAAATTCATTAAATGATTGTTAGGGGGCATTAATAAGTCAATCAATTAGTTAGTCAAATCAATTCCTATAACACCATCATTATATCGTAAGAAGAATGGCGTCTACGCTAATATTAGTCTCTTTTATTCTTATTCCGAGGTCCCCTCCGAAGACTTCATCACCTAGACGGCCATCAGGACAACACCACTGGAACCAGACAAGTCCTCTGCACAGACTCGGTGGTCAGCTTTGATTCCTTTACCATGTGATGTATCCAATCTTCAGGTGAAAGGAATGTGGGACGTTCTGAGTGATGCCAATCCACCGGCTGACCTGTGTTGCAGCCTGGCATTAAACCAAGCCATGCTGGTCTCGTCTGGCCAGAGGAGAACTGGACCCCCGACTGAGCCTGGTTTCTCCCAAGGTTTTTTCTCCATTCTGTCACAGATGGAGTTTTGGTTCCTTGCCGCTGTCGCCTTTGGCTTGCTCAGTTGGGGACACTTTAAATTATCGACTTGATTGCACAGACACTATTGAATGAGAACTGAACTGTATGATGACATCACTGTTATCTCCAGAGCGGTATTTCAGATTAATTGAACTCATTCCATAATTGATGGACTTTACACAGTTATTAAACTAAACCGAATCAACTCTGAACTGACTTTAACTGAAGAAACATTTCTTTTTTATTATTGTCATCTTTTTAGAGCTGCTTTACAGCTGAATTTAATTTAGTTTGCACCATTGAAACATTTTCTGTTTAACACTGTAAAGCTGCTTTTAGACAATCTGTACTGTATAAAGTGCTTATCGAAATAAAACAGACTTTACTTGAACATTGGAGTACATTTTACAAGAAAATCCTACTTCAGTCTTTCTACTTCAAACATTGAAAATTGTTTTAAAGTAACGTAAAAGCACAACAAAAGCTCCCAGCACAACCTGTGCTGCAATTACAGACTTGACCAACCAACACTAGAAAAAAAATATTCCAGGTTCAATAAACATCAGTTCTACTGCAGTGACAAGATATCATTTTTAATTTGTTGTTCATTTGACCGCTGTAGCTGGGTGTGTTACTAGCGATGTGCATGAGAACCTGAAACACCAACAATTGATCATGAAAACAATGATCTGTCATGAAATTCTTTAGCACTACTGCAAAGTTGCTCAAATAGAGGAATCTAAAAATTAGTTTTTTTTGCAGCATCTCATAGAAAAGTAACAGAGAATGAATTAACTCTGAGGACAGCGTAAGTCAGATGGGATGCAAATGAAAGGAATGGACCCTTATATCTTGAGAAAGATTTTCAAAATACAAAATCGTCAGAAAATTCCAAATGTATGTGTGTGTTATTTTGATTATTACGGTAATCTGCAGACTTAGTCCCAGTTGGTCAGTACTCAAATTAGTAAACAAACTGACTAAAATGTGCATCCTTAGTTGTCATACCTGTCGCTTCAGTCCAGATTTAACTGACCATTATCCATCCCTCCAATTTTCAAACCAGATCGTCTCTCCTCTGGTTCTGCCTGTCTGTCTTTATCTGTATCTTGTTGCTATCGGTCTCGTTTTAATGTGGTCAAAAACTCCCTCAGGGGTCAGGGGTCACCACCGCGGAATGATCCGCACAGCCGATTTGGCACATGTTTTACGTCGAATGCCCTTGTTGCCGCAGCCCAGCCCTGAGAGTTCACTAATGGGGTAATAAACTGAGAAACCGAAATTCCCTTGATCTTTTGACATATAAGAGATTATTGTACTATAAAAGCTTCCTGTTTTTTTCAGAACTCAAAACTTTGTCGTTAGTCTAAAAAACGCTTATATTTAAGGCAGTCTGCCAGAACCACAGCCTGTGGAATGTTCTACTCAATGATGTTTATATCTATAGTGTTCCTGTGGCTCAGTGGTAGAGCATTGCGTTAGGAGCGCAAAAGGTTGGGGATTCAATGCCCAAGGAACACGCATACTGATAAAAATATATAGCCTGAATGCACTGTAAGTCGCTTTGGATAAAAGCGTCTGCTAAATGCATAAATGTAATAGTGTCGCAGAAATCAAACGATAAAGATGCTCTCAAGACAACAAGCTGTTGAAAAACAGTGCATGCGTTGCCTTCCTTCTGATCCCAGCATTAGGAAAGAGTGGGTTAACTTTATTTTTAATGAAGATCCAGACTGCATCAGTAAGAACTTGGAAACAAGTTCTATTAAGAAAGATTGAAACTAAAAGACGATGCTGTCGACTATATTGGATCTGACAGTAAAGTCGCAACACAAGTGTGAGCAACTTTTCGTTACATAACTATTGCTTTGTCTCTTCTCACAGATTAATTATTTATTGAGTTATTTATGCATTTTTGACCTATATAACATCTATAAGGAATGTACGCTGTTAAACACACACACAACTATTAGCCAATCACAGCAGTGGGGGTTTACGTCAGAGTCTACAAACCGCCACCCCTATTCAAAAAGAGCGTTCTGATGAGGGGGTTAAAACAGGACAGAAAATAGCATTTTAGTTATAAATGAGGTTTTTGATGTAAAAAATCTTGAAAACATTATAGGTGGATCTCAGAGAACAGTACAAAATAAAAAACAAAGGCAGTTTATGACCCCTTCAACAGTAATTTCTCAATATAGTGAATTATGCACGAGACTGATTTTCTGTGTTCCACATATTTTCACTCTCATATCATCAGTCTTAAAAAAAATGTTTCTGCTTTTACTAGTTTACATTCTGACAAAAAAATACTCCCATTGTATGAAAATACAGAAGTGGGACGGTTTTCAGAGCTTCTGCTCAGAGGCAACAGTTCAGAAGAGGAACAAGAAGCATATGCATCATCATTATTCACAGTAAGTTAATAAATACAGCCGTATCTGTATAGATTTAAAAGTGTCATACATTAGTTTATATTGATTAGACCCTCAGAGTCAAAACTGAGACTTAAATCAAACATTTTTGAATTTTTGTTTCATTACATTAACCATAACATTTGAGCACTTAGATCCACATTAAGAGTGATTTTTCTCTCTCTCTCTGCAACAGTGGTTTATTGAAGGATGATGGCGTTTGTTAAAGAGCTGCTTGTGAACTCACTGAGGGAACTAGTCCAACATGATCTGAAGGAGTTTCAGTGGTTCTTGAAGCATCATGAGCGTGTTTCAGCTTCTGAAATGGAGAATGCAGATGTCTTAGACACAGTGGATAAAATGGTGGCATATTTTGGACCAGAAGAAGCTGTGAAGATCACAGTGAGCATCCTAAAGAAGATGAACCAAAACCTTCTGGCTGAACATGTAGAGAATAAATATAAAGAAGGTAACATATTAAAATGTAAATGCTTTCTCTTTTATTTAATAGAGTGAATATTTAGAAGTGTGATTGTCTTTAATGTAAATAGGGAAGTAATTGTTGTCTTTTAGCTTAAATGTTTCTTTTAGCTCTGCCAATGTGCTTGTGTGATTTATTTCAATCTTTTCTCTCTTTAAAAGTTCAGGCTAAGGTAAATATCAAAACTTCTGCCACTTCAAAACAGATCTGGGGTAAATTAATGATCTCCGTTGGTAAAGGGAAAGTCATATTGACCAATTAGTTGTGCTCACTCATATTTTAAAATGACAGAATCTTACTGGAGATTTTGGTTGCCAGTAAGACTCTACATTACAATTATTACAATTGTACTGTAAAATACAGCAAAATCTTGCATGCTGTAAAATTGTTGTGATGGTGTGTAAACATTTGGTTAGCTTATTTCATTTGGGTCCACGAGAAATAATATTTCTTCATATAAAACCGCAAACACTTCAATTGTAATAGTCAAGTTAATAAAAACATGTTTTTAACTCAAATCGTTGCAGTTTATCATCAGCTATAGCACACATGTATCTGAAAAAACACTTAACAAAGAGATCACCACTGCATCCGTAACTCTACAGTTACTGTCTTCAAATAAAGCAGCAGACATGTTTGTGGCGCATCATTGACCCAGGAAAAGGCTAAGATTAAAAATCAAGGGTCAAGAGCCCAACTAAAGCAAACACTGATCGCCATAATGGTGAGGTCAAACAAAACATTTTCAATAAAGCAACTAAACTTCTGTTAATTCTCAAATAATTTGTATAGACATATGACATAAAGTCAAATTGTAATGTGTGAAGCTGGTAATGCTGTTTGTGGAGTTATTTAATCAGATCTTGAGAGATTTAATGATGTCTTGTATGTCAGTTGATTTCATCTAAGGCTGTGGCTGAAGTCAGTTGTAGTTCTTGTTTCTCTTTCATTCAGTGATTCTGCTTGTTAACAGCAGGTGTTATCTATAAGGAGAGTAAATATTTAACTGAACTGTATTATTTTGCTCAAGAGATCTGCTAGTTTAATGTAGTTTTGTGGGTCATCATTGTGCTGGAGAGAAGAGTCTATGCTTCAGTCAATGATGAGCCACAAACACTGATATTTTGCTGCTTTATTTAAAGACAGTAACTGTAGAGTACAGAACTAACATTAGATCTGAGAAAGACATATATAGCTTTCAGTTGCTTAGGTTCTGTAACATTGTATCGTGGCTTGTGTGAGGCTGTGCTGTAATACTGGGCCACACTTCAGGACTCCTCAACAGCGTGCAATGCGCCTCAGTGTACTAATACAGTGATATAAGACATTAAGAGCCTGATGAACTGGAGTAAGAAATAAACAATATCAATATAAGCAAATGTTAAATTGAATTCCCATGGTGTGTTGAATTAAAACATTCTGTCAAACAGTAGCCTATAAGTGCCTAAATAATATAAAACATTATATTTACAGTGGGGCAAAAAAGTATTTAGTCAGCCACCAATTGTGCAAGTTCTCCCACTTAAAAAGATGAGAGAGGCCTGTAATTTTCATCATAGGAATACCTCAACTATGAGAGACAAAATAAGAAAAAAAATCCAGAAAATCACATTGTAGGATTTTTAAAGAATTTATTTGCAAATTATGGTGGAAAATAAGTATTTGGTCACCTACAAACAAGCAAGATTGCTGGCTCTCACAGACCTGTAACTTCTTCTTTAAGAGGCTCCTCTGTCCTCCACTTGTTACCTGTATTAATGGCATCTGTTTGAACTCGTTATCAGTATAAAAGACAACTGTCCACAACCTCAAACAGTCACACTCCAAACTCCACTATGGCCAAGACCAAAGAGCTGTCAAAGGACACCAGAAACAAAATTGTAGACCTGCACCAGGCTGGGAAGACTGAATCTGCAATAGGTAAGCAGCTTGGTGTGAAGAAATCAACTGTGGGAGCAATTATTAGAAAATGGAAGACATACAAGACCACTGATAATCTCCCTCGATCTGGGGCTCCACGCAAGATCTCACCCCGTGGGGTCAAAATGATCTCAAGAACTGTGAGCAAAAATCCCAGAACCACACGGGGGGAGCTAGTGAATGACCTGCAGAGAGCTGGGACCAAAGTAACAAAGGCTACCATCAGTAACACACTGCGCCGCCAGGGACTCAAATCCTGCAGTGCCAGACGTGTCCCCCTGCTTAAGCCAGTACATGTCCAGGCCCGTCTGAAGTTTGCTAGAGAGCATTTGGATGATCCAGAAGAGGATTGGGCGAATGTCAAATGGTCAGATGAAACCAAAATAGAACTTTTTGGTAAAAACTCAACTTGTCGTGTTTGGAGGAGAAAGAATGCTGAGTTGCATCCAAAGAACACCATACCTACTGTGAAGCATGGGGGTGGAAACATCATGCTTTGGGGCTGTTTTTCTGCAAAGGGACCAGGACGACTGATCTGTGTAAAGGAAAGAATGAATGGGGCCATGTATCGTGAGATTTTGAGTGAAAACCTCCTTCCATCAGCAAGGGCATTGAAGATGAAACGTGGCTGGGTCTTTCAGCATGACAATGATCCCAAACACATCGCCCAGGCAACGAAGGAGTGGCTTCGTAAGAAGCATTTCAAGGTCCTGGAGTGGCCTAGCCAGTCTCCAGATCTCAACCCCATAGACAATCTTTGGAGGGAGTTGAAAGTCCCAAAACGTCACTGCTCTAGAGGAGATCTGCATGGAGGAATGGGCCAAAATACCAGCAACAGTGTGTGAAAACCTTGTGAAGACTTACAGAAAACGTTTGACCTCTGTCATTGCCAACAAAGGGTATATAACAAAGTATTGAGATGAAATTTTGTTATTGACCAAATACTTATTTTCCACCATAATTAGCAAATAAATTCTTTAAAAATCCTACAATGTGATTTTCTGGATTTTTTTTTGAAAACTTGCACAATTGGTGGCTGACTAAATACTTTTTTGCCCCACTGTATTATGCAAACAAGTAATTGTTAACTAGTCTATTTTTTGAAGTTATGTTATCAACCAGCTTTGCATGTGTGGATGATATCACAAAATACAATTTTACAAAAATACATATATAAGCAAACAAACAAATAAATAAACCTTATGAGGGAGCATGACCCAGGACTTTACTAAAACAGTTTACACTTCCACTCCCCCCCCCCCCCCCATGTTCAAACCAAATCTACAACATTTAATTTAAAAAAGCAGGTTTTTCAGAACATTCTATTTTAAAATAAAGCATTTGGTATTTCCATGACTTTGCAAGTTATTGTTCCAGGTTAGAATTTACATATAAACTGTGTTTGCTTATTGACATGCATACTTATTGTCATCTTTTCTTCTCTCTCAAAGGCTTAAACACAGAGAATGTTAAAGCTGATTTTCATAATTACAGAGAGGCCAGCCTCAGTCTGAAAGACAAATTAAAACAGGAGTACAATCGGATATTGGTTGGTAATTCTCAGATGGGTCATCGGAAATACCTGAATGATATTTACACTGATCTATATGCGGTGGAGAATGAGACTGGAGGAATAGTGCGTGAACACGAAGTGAGACAGATCGAATTAAAGTGCTTCCGATTTTCTGCCAAGGACACACCGATCCAGTGCAATGACATGTTCAAAGACCATATGGGACGACGAAACCGAAAAGTGCTAACGATGGGGATCGCCGGGGTGGGAAAGACAGTCTCTGTTAATAAATTCATTCTTGACTGGGCAGAAGGAAAAGACAATCAGGACATACTCTTCATATTCCCACTCCCATTTCGTGAACTGAATTTGATTAAAAAAAAGTACAGTCTCATGGGACTGCTAAACAAATGCTTCTTTAGTGGTCCTGAAGAACTGCCCTCTCTTCCTAAAGATGACTGTAAGGTCATGTTCATCTTTGATGGACTGGATGAATGTCGCTTCCCTTTGAGCTTTAAAGACGGTAACCGATTGAAAAATGTGCATGAAAAAACAACAGTGAGTAAGATAGTTACAAACCTGATCGAGACACATCTGGTCTCCTCTGCTCTCATCTGGATCACGTCCAGACCAGCGGCTGCCGGTCTGATACCCCGAGAATACATTGATCAGGTGACAGAAGTGCGAGGATTCAACGATGAGCAAAAAGAGCAATACTTCAACAAAAACAGCAGTCCAGAGCTTGCTGGAAACATCATCCGTCACATAAGGAAATCCAGGAGTCTGTACATCATGTGCCACATCCCTGTTTTCTGCTGGATCTCTCTCACTGTTCTTCAGCCTCTGCTTGCTCGAGAGAGCAATGATAAAACTCCCACAACTCTCACAGAGATATACACAAGCTTCTTACTCTCCCAGAAGCAACAGATGGAAAAAAAATTCCTTGAACTTAAACCCAAAGCCAAGTCTTATGATAAGATCATTCTGAAGCTTGGGAAACTGGCCTTTAAACAGCTGCAGAAAGGAAATCTGATTTTCTACAAAGAAGATCTTAAGGAGTGTGGACTAGATGTCAGTGAAGGGTCAGTGTATACTGGGTTATGCACTCAGATCTTTCAGAAGGCTGTGTCCCAGAGAAAAGTTTACAGCTTCATACATCTCAGCGTCCAGGAGTTCCTCGCTGCTCTATACGTGTTTTTCAAATACAAATACAATGGAAGAAACCCATTTCTTCAATCATGGAGGGAAATTTTGAAATGGAAACTCTCCAAAACATCATTATTTGGCCTTCATAAGTCTGCAGTCAACAAGGCTTTAGGGTGCAATAATGGACACCTGGACCTTTTCCTCCGGTTTCTGCTGGGTCTCTCTGTGGAGTCCAATCAGAGTGACCTGAATGAACTGCTACCAAGACTGGAAATGAAACCCAAGAGTGTCAAAGACACTGCTGACTATATCAAAATGACAATAGAGAAAGATAAATCAGTCGAGAGGACCATCAACCTCTTCCACTGTCTGAGTGAACTGAAAGAGGGCTCTGTAGAGGAAATCCAGAAGAATCTGAGCTCTGGAAATCTTTCAGCACAGAATCTCTCCTCTGCTCAATGGTCGGATCTGGTGTATGTGCTGCTGATGTCAGAAGAGACTCAAGAGAAATTTGAACTGCATAAATACTGCAGATCTGATAAAGCACTGATTAGACTGATGCCAGTGATCAAAAACACCAGAAGAGCACTGTAACTATAATTTACATTATTTTTTATATATAGATATATACAATTATTCATATATCTAGGTGTCTAGGTGAAGTCTAGGTGAAGTCTAAACTAATAGTTAAACTAATGAAAGCTTTTTATTATTATTTTTTGTATTCTTACTTTCTCTCTTTAACGTTAATATTTATTTAATTCAATCACAAGATACATATGTAGGATTTATTTTTGCTTTTTCTACAAAACTACAGTCAAAGTATTTTTTTTTTTTTTTTTTTTCAAATATGTGCTCCATATTATATAACCTTTCTTAATAAACATATTGTATCTCTATTTTGTGTTTTCCACAAAGACTACAATCCTGTAATCTCACTGATCAGCATTGTGAAATTGTGACATCAGCTCTACAATCTGTGTCCTGTGTCCTGAGAGAGCTGGATCTGAGTAACAATGACCTGCAGGATTCAGGAGTGAAGCTGCTCTCTGATGGACTGAAGAGTCCAAACTGTCAGCTGCAGATACTGAGGTGTGTAAGAAGGATGATGTACTGTCAGTCGGTCAATATGTTCATGGGTGTCTGTAGATGATCTGACCGTGTGTCTGTAGGTTGTCTGGCTGTATGGTGACAGAGGAAGGCTGTGGTTATTTGTCTTCAGCTCTGAGTTCAAACCCCTCACACCTGAGAGAGCTGGATCTGAGCTACAATCACCCAGGACCATCAGGAGTCCAGCTGCTCAGACACAAACTGGAGGATCCAAAATATAAACTGAAGATACTCAAGTATGCCAAACACTTTTGCCCAAAGAATGCTTTGGCCATCCGCGTTCCATGATGTAATGCGCATTGTCTGCATGATGTGGTTTTCGTCATCAGCAGGGTCAAAAATGTATGTCTGCACAGACGGTGCACAAGGGTTTGTCTGTGGGTTCCATGTTGGCACTGTCTGAGCAAGCCCTACAATGGCCAAAACCAACATAGGACCCATGGACAAAGCCATGTAGGGCCCATCCCTCAAGTCCATATCAAGACTATATTAGCCCCACCAGGATATGTTGCCTGGGAAGATGAAATAATACTGCCTGTGATAGCTGTCCTGACAATGAACTTATGTTCAATTCTGTGTGTTTATAGTGTAGATCATGGAGGGGAGATCAGAATGACAGAAGGACCTGGAAGGTGTATGTTTAAATGCACACATCTTTATTCCATTAATTGTTGCTGCTATTGTGTTTTCATCGCTTCTCTGTTCTTGTGTTCAGATGCCTGTGATCTCACACTGGATCCAAACACAGCACACACTCAACTCATTCTGTCTGAGGAGAACAGGAAGATTACACGTGTGCCAGAGCATCAGCTGTATCCTGATCATCCGAAGAGATTTGATACGTGGTGTCAGGTTATATGTGGAAAGAGTCTGCCTGGACGCTGTTACTGGGAGGCTGAATGGGATGGCGTTGGGACGGAAATATCAGTGACATATAAAGGAATCAGGAGGAAAGGAGGCAGTGACTGTCGATTTGGATACAACATCAAATCCTGGAGTTTGTTTTGCATTGCTAATGGATTCACTGTCTGGCACAATAAGAACAGAACTGATATATCTGTCCCTTCACACCCATCTAAGAGAGTAGGAGTGTATGTGGACGTGTCGGCTGGCACTCTGTCCTTCTACAGCATCTCTGACACACACACACTCACACACATACACACATTCAACACCACATTCACTGAACCCCTCTACGCTGGATTTAGGGTTTATGATTCCTCAGTATCTCTGTGTGAGATTACACAATAAGAATATGTACAACTCAGCATTAATGCAGAATATGGAGGTGAGGAACCACCTTACATAGAAAAAGATTAAAAAAAAACTTTCAGTAATCAACTTTATCAACAGATATTATCTGAAAAACATAAAATTGATTACATTCAGCAGAACTACATTCTTAAATATGCAAGCAGTCATCATAGTTGTGACACCATAGGATGTTTCTGGTGTTTAACGGCACCCTTTTATTCAATACTTTTTGAAACCTCCATTTACCAGTTTAACAGCTCTGAGTTTTCTCCTATAATGCCTGATGAGGTTAGAGATCATTCCTTCATCCATCACTTCACTGGATTTAGGATTAGTTCATTAAAAATCCAATGTACTCTGTACGGAAGTTCTTCATTCTGTCAGAATAAAGGCTTGGTTGTTAAACTGAACAGTGTGATTGCAAAGATAGCTGTATTTAGTTTTTACCCAGGTTTGAGTTTGATTTAAATTAATCAATTATTTACTTAATTAATTAAGGACTGAATTCTGAACACCACTGAAGAGCAACATTTACTTCTGGTAGATGGTAGACACAAGTTTGAACATAAAAGCTGCAGTTTCAGTGTGAATTTAATTTTTTGTTATTATCATTTTTTGTATTAACGCATTTGATTCCTCTGTTAGTTTTGAATTGCAAATTGTTTCTTTGTTTGTTGGTGTCTTGTGTTTATCATCCTGTCAATTAATTTTCACATATTTCCAGGTGGCGCTTTATGTATTTATCGAGAAGATGTCAGGTCAGATGTCTCACAAACCCTCAAAAGTGCACACTAAACATCCACATCAAAACTGAGGATCGGTGAGGAAATCAGACCTGAACGTAAGCTGATGTAGCACATTGTAACACACATGCACAAGTTAATTTAGAGTTCTTCAAATGATTATTCATCATCAGTTTGTGAATGCAGTATTAATGGTTGCAAGATGACGATAAAATATGTTAATGTTCATTATTTGCTCATTTCTTTGTAGGCAATGGAAAGAGAAATAGGAAATTGACCTGTGAGTCCAACCAAAATCACTGGAGCACTAATCCTGTGGTCATTTATGATTTCCAAACTTTTATGAATTTCCCAGGAGCATTTGAGCGCTGCAGTAGATGATAGTCTGTGTTAAAGAATGGTGCAGAATCTTTGCCAGAATACCTTCTTCTTGGGTGAGTTCTCTGAGGGTTAATTTGCAGTCGTATCATCATCTAACTGGATTATGCTGTCAGTGTTCTGTGATGCAGGAGGCTCATTGTGTGCTGAATCACTGGATGATAGAGTGGCCTAATGGATCAGTCGTGGCCTAATGGATAGAGTGTTGGACATGAAACCCGAGGTAATCCAAGGTTGTGGGTTCGAATCCTCTGGCAGGAAGTGTCCACGACTGAGGTGAGACCCTTGAGCAAGGCACCGAACCTGCAACTGCTCCCCGGGCTCTGCAATGTCGGCTGCCCACTGCTCCACTTGGATGGGTTAAATGCAGAGAACACATTTCACTCCTCATTATACTCTGTATACTCTGTGTAATTGTGTATGTGACATACAAAAAACTCATCTGAGCTTGTTATAATGACAGAAGCTCCCCAGTGCAACAGAATGACAGCGGCAGGACAGGAAACAGATAATAAAAATAACAATATACAAAATAAACAATGTACAAAATAGCAAAAACACAATATATAATAGAAAATCATGTATGTACAGGTATATGTGCAAATTTGAAATTTAAATAAGTATGTGTGTTAAATAAATGTATTATAGTGTTGTGTTCCACGTTTACTGTCAAGAGTTCATGAAATGGATTGCCTGAGGGAAGAAACTGTTTCTGTGTCTAGCCATTCTGGTGCTCTGAGCTCTATAGCATTAATCAGACGGTGGAGCTCCAGTGCTGATGGTTCGGGTGCTGGATGTGTATTTTCCTAGCCTCATTAGCTGCTGCCTGTATGTCAGGAAGCTGTTGATCCACTGACAGATGGAGGTGGGCACGGAGATCTGAAAATTGACAGCCATCAAGTGGTATCTGCACAGAGGAAGAAAGAAACACAACCGAGACCAACGGCACAGAGCAGTATTTGTTGTAGAGTCTGCAAACATTAGGGTTGTATCCTCTGTTCAAATATAGTCTGCTATTGTTGTTCCTTCTTTCCCTATTTCTCAATTCCTGCGACACCTAAAGAACAGTGAGGAAAGGATGGACTATTGGATGGGGAAAGGCCTATGAGGAAATCTTCACCGCAGGATTGGCCCCCGAAGCCTGTTCCTTTCGGTTCTTCCCTGGGCTCCTCACTGGTTCTTGTGTCTGTCCTATCCTATCCCTGCAGGGGATAGGATAGGACTGCATGAGGGCATTTTACGTTTACAGTCTGACCTAACACCATTCCTGATGAAGCCTGAATTTCTGCACCTGTATCAAGCAAAAAAATCAATCTCTTTCTCTTTTATGCTACCTTTCACAAAAATTATTTGGTCATTGTGTTGGATTACAAGGGGAAAGGTAGCTACTCACAGCCCCAATAATTAGTTTTTTTCCTGGTCTTGTTGTGCTCTTAGAAGAGCCTGAACTAACTGTCCTATAGTTTCAGTGGTCACTGGCGGAACTACTTCCGGGTTGTGTGCAGGCTGAGAAGGAGCAGAATTATGCAAAGCATTTCTTTTACTATCTTGCAACTTCTTCCTACACTCTTTCTCCCAATGTCCAAATTTTCCACAGTATTTGCATTTGCTTTCTCTTTTAGACCATCTATTGTCTTGTTTCGTTGTGTTAAACGTAGCTGCTGCTACTCTTACTTTTGCCTTGACATCAGCATCTCTTTCCCATGTAGCTAACCTGTCTAGGTTACTTCTGAGAGTTCTGTTAGATCTAAGAATGGTAAAGCTTTTCTGTATTCGGCTACAAGGCCATCTGACCAGATACGAACCAAGGGTCCCTTGTCATCTAGCACACTTTCAGGGTCATAAGCAATTCCACTGTAGATTACAGCTGACTGACAAAATCTCTCAGTATATTCACTCACAGTTTCCATCTTTCCTTTGCACACAGGTAGTAATTCTAGACCAATCTATTTTGGGTCCTAAGATATTCTTTAGGATTTTCAAAATACCTTCTCTTAAATCACCCTTACTGGCATTTCGCAGTTCAGAAGTAACAGCAGATTCAAAACTGTTGAATTCAGATTCAGTTAAAATTTGTGACATCAGCTGCGTGACTTCTGCCAACGACATGTCATAAAGACGCATTTTACTGATCAATGTTCTTCTAAATTCAGAAAAATGTGTGCTTGCTGACGGTAAACTCTGAGATAGTCTCTCTATATCTTTAGGACATAAAGCTTTGGCAGCAGTTTGTATTTGCACAACAGAAGAATTGAGAGGAACCCCATCAGTTTCCTCAATTCCCTAAGATCTTCTCCTAGCACCACACACACTGACTGAATTTACAGGCACACCAGTTACTGATTGGAGAGCTACATCTGTTTCAAAAAATGCTTGTAAATCAGGATAAATATTATCAGGCTGACTAACTTCCACATCAGTTTTTGCTGCCGCTTTCTTGAGGTTCAATTTCTTAGTCAAAGTGGATACTCTCGCACGGAGTTCATTGTTCTGTTTCTCTAGCTCTGCGTTACGCTGAGACTGTTGTGTCGCTAGCGTTACACTGAATTCTCTGTGACAACAGATAATGTCTTTCACATTGTTCTTACGAATACTTGCTCCTAGTACCTTTTTACACTCATCTACCGACCAAGTCTTGTCTGGATGAATCTCATATTTCTGCGTTAGTTCTTGTCTAACTTTTTCAGTGACTATTAGGTCCATTTGTTCCCCTAACAGTGTTTTGAATTCACTATCTGACCACAACGGAGTCGCAAGACCACTCTTTTCTGTGGTTGGAATCAGCCTAGCATTTCTTCTAACCATTTTGTAAGTTTCTTCTGTACCACACAAACAAAAAAAAAAAAAAAAAAAAAAAAAACTTCTCTGATCAACAGAGGGTACACTTGTTAAAAAAAGCTTAACTATTGTTAACTTTCCAAATTACCAACACTTCACACTTAACTTCCCTGCCTGAAACAGAGGATAACAAATTATTAGCACGAAATGCCAAATCTTCCCTGCCTGAAACAGAGGATAACAAATTATTAGCACGAAATGCCAAATCTTCCCTGCCTGAAACAGAGGATAACCAATTATTAGCACGTAATGCCAAATCTTCCCTGCCTGAAACAGAGGATAACTTTCATCTCTAAAAGAAAAACTTTAGAGGATAAACTTAGTTAAACAAACCCTACAGATGTATGTTAACTCTTCTCTGACGGCACAGAGGATACACATTTGTACTGGTCTTAGGTTCTTTTGGATTAGAGACAGCCCTCACCACAACCCTTGGTTGAGAGAAAAATTCAGTCTGGGAATCTTTGTTCAGCTGGAAGTTTCGCTGGATTTCAAAAGATGCAGTCTGGATGCAGATCTTTGTTTGAGCTTGAAGTTTTCAGGTGAGGAAGCTGGAACTCTATCCGGCTCACGGCACCATCTGTTGTGAACTTGTTTCTTCTAAAGTGTAGGAAACTCAGAAGAGAAGACCAGGAGACTTCGGATTGGATGGTCAGCAGGATTCTTTATTGAGAACACAAGCTGTTGGTATGCTGTAGTCATCGAAATCTCAATCTTAAGTAACTTTACAAGGTTATTTTATAGGCATTTTTGGAGGAGGGATTCTTGGAGGTGGAGACAAATTCAAACAAAGCAAGCACATGAGGGAGGCGTTTGTTTGTTGCTAAACTTCCCGTGGTTCTAATCTCATCAACATAATCAAATGCATAGACACTAATCCAATAAACCTAACGAATCCACGTCTGGGCCAGGGGGCTCCGAAAGATAGACACTAATCCAATCAACCTAACGAATCAACGTCTGGGCCAGGGGTTCTTTGAATCAACGTCTGGGTTCTTTGAATCTCTGCCAATCAACATGACTTGATTGAGACAAAGCACAGTTATACATTGAGTCAGGAAGTGGATAATAAGAATCTAAGTTAAACATTTAAATACAATTTGTAATCCCACACCAGCATCCATTGCAGCATGATGCATTTTGTTGATTTTCACAATTTTTGAGATTCATGCTGGTTCTTGATGTCTGTGTGTGTCTAAATAGCACTGGAGTTTAAATATTTATATGTATTACATAGATATCAAATTTGCAAAGCTTTATTAGACAGAGGCATGGTCATAACATTGCCTTTACATTTTGTTACATACATTTTGAGGATGAGACAGATGAGTACTCAAGTCAACA
The DNA here is from genome assembly GCA_003573665.1 of Oxygymnocypris stewartii. Lineage (NCBI taxonomy): Eukaryota > Metazoa > Chordata > Actinopteri > Cypriniformes > Cyprinidae > Oxygymnocypris > Oxygymnocypris stewartii. The sequence continues at coordinate 93,460 of QVTF01008767.1, read as the reverse complement.
GGCGTAGTCTTCGATCGGTGAACAATATACAGAGGGCTTGACAAGGGGGGTGTAATCCGATAACGTGAGCAATCATTCAGGTGAGGTGCAAACAGTCTGAAACAGCAGGCAAAGGGTTAATCCAAGATACAAGGCAGAAGATCAGGAACCAGACAACAAGGCAAAACACAAAAAGACTAGACTTATAAACGGAAACTAGAAAAAGGCTCTGTAAAGCAGCTAACCATTGGAGAGGGCTAAACAATACTCGACAGAGAGGAAGAGGAAGTCCATGGTTTAAGTAGGGTGTGTGAGCATGTGATTGAGACAGTTGTGTGTGGACTTAGTGCAATGAATGATGGGAAACGTAGTCCAGGGCAATATGTAACAGTGTGTGTGGTGTGAGAGTCAATATGATGGAAGAGCGACCTCTGATGGTGAGTGGACGGAAGATCACGAACTGGATTCATGACACATGCATTGCTACAGAGAGAGATCTAACACAGGAGCCAAGAGCCCAACTAAAGCAAACACTAATCTCCATAATGGTGATATCAATTTAACCAATAAAACATCAATATCTGATTCTCTGTAATTCTCAATAAAAGCAGGTGTTCATCACTAATGCACAATCATCTAACCCTAACCCCATCATTTAATTACTCCCTTAACTATCTCATTAACTTTAACTCTTTGAGGACCTGTGATATGATTTTATTGTGACTTGAAAGTTGTACCTCTGAGTGTATCTGAGTGTAATGTGCTAAATAAGTAAAGATTGTAATTTTAACATATAATAAAATAAGGTAGCACAATTCCATAAAATATATTGTTACATCAATTAGTTTTCACCACATATAAGAAACTTACCACTAACCAAATAGCAAGTTTTTACAGTAGCATTTTTAGCCTTTTAAATCTTTTTTTTCTATTCTCATTTGTGTCTGTGTCTGTTTAGGGAAATGAGGCAACAGAAGATTTGCTGAAAGATATTTGAACAGGAAAGAAGGAGGACTTTGGACACCTTGGCCAAGTTAATGAGATGACCTCATATCCTTATTATAAAATACTGAGTTGATTGTTGCTTTAAGTTCTGGTCCCACCGAGCACTAGAAGCCCAAAGCTGATTACACCATTCATTATTGTGTCTTATTCTTTAGTATCTTATACTTTGTTGCTTTTCCCTTTACCTTTTTAGTAAAAAAAAAGCCTACCGAAGGTTTGGATTTAAATGTTTTACGAACTTGAGCAAGGACATACAACTAGGACTGAATATTCCTCTGTGGTGAGTTATTTTCTTTTGGAAATGGTAATAATTCAAGTGCATATTCAACTTACTTTAAAGATATGGTTAAAGGTTTTAAGGTACACACCCCTAAACAACTTCTGATATTGGTTTCTAGTACAAAGGTTGCATATGTTTTACAGTCTTTCTTTGTCTAAAGTCCCTGTGAAGTGACCGTCCACTGCATGTCATTTATGAAGCTGTGTTGCACTGATGTTGTTTCTTTTACTCGTCATTTATTGTTGAGCTGGGGCTTCTGCAGGATTTCATCTCAAGGGGACAGATGACAATTCATTTTTTCTGGAAAAAAAAATTATATATATACATTCAAGTATTTTGTATTTTGTCTATTTTCTCTTGCATTTGCTACAGAACCAAGATGCCTTTCCTTGCTGTCACAAAAAACTGAAAAACATTGAGAATATCCAACCCTGCACCTGTTAACCATTTATTTTCATTGCGCAATAGACAAATAATATCCCATGCCTTAACACATTAAATATGTTTGAGTAACTTATTTAATTTTTGGATATGTATTAATGTTTTCCCCTGTACTCAATCAGCAATTCAAATGTTGAGACCAAATTATCTTTATCAACCGCAATTTCAAGTGTACAACTGATGTACACCCAACAGTTAGCGAAAACCAATAATGCACCATGAGGGTCGAGCCAAATTAAGTCCTGCGTCTTGCCAGAAGATGGCGTCTGCTGCTGAATTATCCATTCATTTTCCAAACCCCTGGTCCAATGTGGCTACGTATAAATGTCTTTTCAGTTGATTATTAAATTGATCAATTAAGGTTTATGCATGGTAGTTTCCTTGACAGACTATCAGGTTAACTGTAAGCTATGTTAGCATTTAGTTAGCTTAGCGTGCTAATGTGTTTAAAAGCCACTTACTCAAAACTGTTTAGGTCGTGGGTTCGAATCCCATGTGGCACATGCCCAGACTGCAAGAGTTACTGTGGCCAGAAAAGTCGTATCTGTTCCAAACATCTTCTGTTCCGTCTGTGCTATCTCTCTTGAATGGGAAATTAACTTGTTTATTTAAATAATTCTCACCTGTACCTCTGAACTTCCATGTGGCATGCTTTAGACCCAGAGGCCATGGGTTTGAGCCCAGTGTGAGTCAAATGTTTGATGTTGTGTCATTTTGATTTCTTTATTATCTGGGAAAGCTCATCTTTCTTCCTCTTATTTTAGAATTAATTCTCATTTTGAATTCTTTCACACCTGTACTTCCCATTTTTGTGTACATTCTCTTTATGCCGTTTTTGCTCTCTGCATTACTTTTGCTGACCGTTCAGGGCTTGGCCCCACATCTCTGCTTGCAGCTATATCTAAGATTGTGTTTTCTTGTCCTGCAGAAGTGAATCATTGAAGGACAATGGCATCTGTTAAAGAGCTGATTGTAAACTCACTGAAGGAACTGGTAAAAGATGATCTGAAGGAGTTTCAGTGGCACTTGAAGAATTATGAGTGCGTTTCAGCTTCTGAAATGGAGAATGCAGATATTTTAGACACAGTGGATAAAATGGTGAAACATTTTGGATCAAAAGAAGCTGTGACGATCACAATAAACATCCTGAAGAAGATGAACCAGAACCTTCTGGCTCAAAAGTTAGAGAATGAATACAAGCAAGGTAACTAAAAGTTAAATTATATATTTTATCTAATTAACAGAGAGGCTTCAGAAGTGTAAAGATTTAAAAAAAAAAAATTAATAGATGGGTTTCAGCTTAAATGTTCCTCTTGTTTTGTCAGTGTATTTGTTTTATGTCACTGCATTTTCATTTTGTTTCATCTACAGTTCAGGCTCAGGACAATGTAGATGCTTCTACCACCATAACCTGCTTCAGAACAGAGCTGGGGTAAATAATGATCGCTTTCTGTACATGGAAATAATTTTCTTCTTCACATTGAGGTTTATTCATATTTTAGTCATAAGGTATTTATCTCAGGTTGATACAAGAGAAAGTGTGATTGCTAGCCACACTTACTGGTTTAAGCACAACAGCAGCAGATCGAATATAAGTAAATTGAATACGATATAGCACATTGAGAATTATCAAATTGAATACTATCAAATCCCCCCCCCCCCCCCGCCCTGCAAGACTGCACACCTCACAACAGGAGTACAGGGCTAAAAAAATCTTTCTGTTCCACTGATTCATGATCTCGTTTTCAGGTTTGTAGATGTATTGTTTAATTGCATGGTGTATGTGCAAGCCTGTCGGGAATTCCCTGAAATATATATTCCCTGAAATAGCACATTTACAGACTTATTAAAGTAAGCATTAGATTTGGCTTTATCTGTTCCTGTGAACCTCCGTATGAGCCAAAGCACATGCATTACATGTCTGTTTAATAAGCACAATCGGTGTGATTTCACTGCATTTCAGTTCACATTTACCTGTATAGTACTTTTACCGATACACATTGTTTGAAAGCAGCATAACAGAAAATAAATGTTTCTACATCACAGTTAAGAGTTATCTGTTATCAGAGGTAGGGTTGCAAAAAGTTGGACAATTTCCAGTCAATTTTGAAACTTACCGGGAATTTTGGAAAGTTTCTGGAAATTTACCGGAAATGTTCCACCCCTTTGCAACCCTAATCAGAGGTAATGTCCATATGGTAGTCCTAGGATAACAAAAGTCACGCAGTTAGTATATGACCATATGGAAACGATGAACATGATTGAAGAAATAATTACATTTGATCATGATGATTATAATATAAGGAAAATGTTGCTGTTTTGTATGTAGATTCAGAGTTAGTCTGAAGTCATTGCAGGGATTGACATCACCTCTTCTCAGGTGATGCATCTTCACAAGAGGTTGGATCAAAACTGGAGCTTGCATAATGTCTAGTTGCACCCAGCATTGCTGCTGTTAGCAAAAGAAAATCATGTGCATTTGATCAGATATATCTGGAGCACTGTTTTATTTATTTGTTTAATTAAAAAAAGCATGCCACTGAATATCAAATTACAGATTTTATTTGACTGGATAGTTGGAATATCATTATCTTCACCTTCCCAGGGAGCAAAAAAGCCATGAACAAGAGTTATTATAATTATAGCTGTCAATTGAACATGCTAATTTAATTAATAACACAATAATAATAATTAACATATTTATATGCACACTAATTCAAACATTTATATTAACACACCCCACCCCAGGCATAAAAAGGTCATCTTACATTTCATATAGTGGCGGCACAATATTGTCTATTTTAGCTCAATTTTCAATAAAAATATTACTTATAAAGAAACAGAAGAACTATTGTGGATCTCCGAGCAACACAGCAGTGATTCATTTCATAATGAATCTGGGTTCTGAATGATTCAGAAAGTTTATGTTAGGCAATTGTAATGTAAAAGTTTATGTGTAATAAATTCTATGTTGAATCAAATTGTCACATTACGCTGGATAGGGAACATGCTGGAGGCATAAGGACACGATTAGCAGAAGTTCAAACCGAGCATCAGAACGGGGAAGAAAGGGGATTTAAGTGACTTTGAACGTGGACTGGTTGTTGATGCCAGACGGGCTGGTCTGAGTATTTCAGAAACCGCTGATCTACTGGGATTTTCACGCTCAACCATCTCTAGGGTTTACAGAGAATGGTCTGAAAAAGAGAAAATATCCAGTGAGCGGCAGTTGTGTGGATGAAAATGCCTTGTTGATGTCAGAGGTCAGAGGAGAATGGGCAGACTGGTTATAGACGATAGAAAGACAACAGTAACTCAAATAACCAACCAAGGTATGCAGAATACTATCTCTGAACACACAACACGTCAAACCCTGAAGCAGATGGACTCCAGCAGCAGAAGACCACACTGGGTGCTGCTCCTGTCAGATAAGAACAGCACACGGAGGATACAATTCACACAGAATCACCAAAACTGGACAATAGAAGATTGTAAAAACGTTGCCTGATCTGATGAGTCTTGATTTCTGCTGAGACATTCAGATGGTAGGGTCAGAATTTGGCGTAAAGAACATGAAAGCATGGATCATCCGGCCTTGTCTCAACGGTTCAGGCTGTTGGTGGTGGTGTAATGGTGTGGGGGATATTTTATTGGCACACTTTGGGTCCTTTAGTACCAATTGAGCATCGTTTAAACACCACAGTCTACATGAGTATTGTTGCTGACCACGTCCATCCCTTTATGACTACAGTGTACCATCTTCTGATGTACTTCCAGCAGGATAATGCACCATGTCACAAAGCTCAAATCATCTCAGACTGGTTTCTTGAACATGACAATGAGTTCACTTTACTCTAATGACCTCCACAGTCACCAGATCTCAATCCAGTAGAGCACCTTTGTGATGTGGTGGAACAGGAGATTCACATCATGGATGTACAGCCGATAAATCTGCAGCAACTGCGTGATGCTATCATGACAATATGGATAACACCCAGATAATTGACTAAAGAAGTAACAGTGCATCCCTCTTAGTGCAAGATGTATTCTAAAAGTTTATTTTTACAGTTTTTTTAGTATTCTGAATTTAATAAATGAAATGTATTGGTTATCCAACCTTTGATATCTTTAACATACTTTTAATGTCTGGTCTGGTTTCAATGAAATAAATGCATGTGTATCATCAGCATTACAATGAAAATTAATCCCATGTTTTCTAAATTAACAATGACCATCATATATATTTAAAATACCAGAGGTCCCAAGACAAATCCCTGTGGCACTCCAAACTTTTATTTTGTTAACTTACACTATTCCTTGTTTAAATACAAAAACGGTAACAGAAACACACAAAGAGGATTTAATAAATCCTAATGCTTGACTCTGAATACCAGTATATTTTGTGTAATTAATCTATGAGTATCTTGTAATCTTAAGTGTTGAACACAGCACTAAGATCAAATAAAATACACTTATACAGCTTAAAATAAAAATAAAATGTATTCAAAATGTATTAAAACCCAAATGCAGTCCGTAGTTCTAAACTTTGAGTTCTAAACACTGATTTTTTATATCACTAACTTGTTTTTCTATTTTATTTTCATTTTTCACAAAGGCTCAACGGCAGATGAGAGTAAAGCTGGTACTCCTGATTACAGAGAGATCAGCCTCAGACTGAAGAACAGATTACAAGAGTACTATAATCGGATATTGATTGGTAATTCTCAAACGGGTCATCAGAAATATCTGAACGATATTTACACCGATCTATATGTGGTGGAGAATGAGACTGGTGGAATAGTGAGTGACCATGAGGTGAGACAGATTGAATTGAACATCCACCAAATTACTGTGATGGACACCACGATCTTGTGCAATGATCTGTTCAAAGTCCCGAGTGATACGAGTCGACGAAACAAAAAAGTGCTAACGATGGGGATCGCCGGGGTGGGAAAGACGGTCTCTGTTAATAAATTCATTCTTGACTGGGCTGAAGGAAAAGAAAATCAGGACATACTCTTTATTTTTCCACTCCCATTCCGTAGACTGAATATGATTACAAAGGACTGCAGTCTCATGGGACTACTAAACGAATACTTCTTTAGTGGTCCTGAAGAACTGCCCTCTCTTCCTGAGGATGACGGTAAGGTCATGTTCATCTTTGATGGGCTGGATGAATGTCGCTTCTCTTTGAGCTTTAAAGAGGGTGACGGATTTACAGATGTGCATGAAAAAACAACAGTGAGTAAGATAGTAACAAACCTGATCGAGACACATCTGGTTCGCTCTGCTCTCATCTGGATCACGTCCAGACCAGCTGCCGCCGGTCTGATACCCCGAGAATACATTGATCAGGTGACAGAAGTGCGAGGATTCAACGATGAGCAAAAAGAGCAATACTTCATCAAAAACAGCAGTCCTGAAGTTGCTGGAAACATCATCCGTCACATCAGGAAATCCAGGAGTCTGTACATCATGTGCCACATCCCTGTTTTCTGCTGGATCTCTCTCACTGTTCTTCAGCCTCTGCTTGCTCGAGAGAGCAATGATAAAACTCCCACAACTCTCACAGAGATATACACAAAATTCTTGCTTTCTCAGAAGCAACAGATGGAAAAAAAATACAGTGATAATCCTGAACTTAAGTTTGAAACCAGTTGCTTTGATAAAATTGTTCTAAAGCTTGGTAAACTTGCCTTTAAACAGCTGCAGAAAGGAAATCTGATTTTCTACAAAGAAGATCTTGAGGAGTGTGGACTAGATGTCAGTGAAGGGTCAGTGTATGCTGGGTTATGCACTCAGATCTTTCAGACAGAAAAGGCTGTTTCAGCCAGAAACATTTACAGTTTTGTACATCTCAGTGTCCAGGAGTTCCTTGCTGCTCTCCATGTGTTTCTGAACTACAAAGATGAGAAATCAAACCTATTTTTTCAAACCTGGAAAAAGACACTATCATGGAAACTGTCTAATAGGCAGCTGTTTCATCTTCTGAAGTCTGCAGTCAACAAGGCTTTACAAAGTGAGAATGGACACCTGGACCTTTTTCTTCGGTTTCTCTTGGGTTTCTCACTGGAGTCCAATCAGAATGACCTGAAGGAACTGCTAGCCAGAAGTGGAACTGAAAACCGTGAATATTAAAGACACCATTGCCTACATCAAACAGACAATAGAGAAGGAGAAATCAGTCGAGAGGACAATCAACCTCTTCCACTGTCTGAGTGAACTGAAATATGACTTTGTCAAGGAAATCCAGAAGACTCTGAGCTCTGGAAATCTTTCAGCACAGAATCTCTCCTCTGCTCAATGGTCGGATCTGGTGTATGTGCTGCTGATGTCAGAAGTGACTCAAGATAAGTTGGAATTGCACAAATACAGAAGATCTGAAGAAGCACTGATGAGAATGTTGCCAGTGATCAAAAACACAAGAAGAGCACTGTAAGAGCCATTTTTACATTTATTCATTTATATACATAATTAGTCTTTTTAATTAGGTAGTGATACATTTCATTAAGTGACACTGAATCTCCACCATCACACAAGTCAAATTGTCTCTATTTTGTTTCATAAATTAAAGAAACTGAATGCTACAAAAATACTGGGTAAATTGTCTTGATCTTGCCTCAAATCCGGAGTTGTTTTATGAAGAGCTGAAAATAAAGGAAGAGTTTTAAATTCAATAATCACAGGATACATCTGATGGTATTAACTTCTCTACAATCAAAGGTTTTTTTCTGCATCCAAATCATAGAGTATAAACCCAGTCTAAAGCACATTATATAGTTATTTGTTTTGTTTTCAACACAGGCTACAGTCCTGTAATCTCACAGTTGAGTGTTGTGAGAGTTTGTCATCAGTGCTACAATCCTCCACCCTGAGAGAGCTGGATCTGAGTAACAATGACCTGCAGAATTCAGGAGTGAAGCTGCTCTCTGATGGACTGAAGAGTCCAAACTGTCAGCTGGAGATACTGAGGTAAAGTACAGTTCTGTTTTACAATGTTGTTCTTAACATTGATTCAACTGCTACCTTTAATATTAAACATTTGTAATGCAGTGAAGCTACATTTAAAAGTTTTTTTGATGTTCCAGATGACCAACAATGAGTTGTATATGTTTGTGTCACATGTTGCCCTCTGTTCCCCTTCATGGGAACTTCGAACTGCATCCCCTAAGGGTCGCTATGGGGAACGCCGTCAGCGTGACTCGTGTCTGAAGCATACATACAAAAACACAACTTGTTGGCCGGCGACAACCTATGACGTCACTACCGGCGCGACCACAGTATAAGGGGCGCCGGGAGAATACATCATCCACTTCTTTCGTCTTCACTGACTGCTTTGTTTGAAGCGTGCATTCTGGTAAGAGTACAGTTTTACTTTTATTATCATGGCGAGCACCAGCAAGGCATTTAAGAAGTGTGTGGATCCGTGTCCTCGTTATTTGACACCCGATGACAATCTTTGCTTCTTTTGTTTGGGCGAGGAGCATGCACGCAATGTCCTTGAGGGGGAAATCTGCGTGCACTGTGAGCTTTTTTCTGTGAAAAAGCTCCGCTCTCGTCTGTCCCTCTTTTCGAGGAAAGAAGGGCAGCCATTTGCTTCCCGTGATTCGGGACCCACCGCTGGTTTAATCACAATTAAATCGTGGGGTTCGCAGTTGGTTCTGGCCGATGAGTTAGAGAGGGACCTCTCCTTTTCATGCGCGTCGGCCGAGAACGAGAGTGAGCTGCTGGATTGTGATGATGCGATCTCTCTCTGACATCATCCGATCCAGCGGCTAGTGCTCTGCTGGGTTATGCCCAGGAAGATCAGGGGATGTTTGAGGGTGAGGAAGTTGAGACTGAACCCTCTCAATCTTCCTGCCCTGCGCATGAAGAGCTGTTGGAGGTTATGGAATGTGCTTCGGCGAGGCTTGACTTGCCGTGGGAGCGGACCAAGATGGTGCCGCCACGGGGACGTTTCGATGAGCGGTACCTTTCTGGCCATAAACCCCCAGCTCAAGTGAGCCTTCCATTTCTTCCTGATCTCCATATGGAGGTTGAGAAGGAATGGAAAAATACATTTTCCTCTCGTATCCATAGATTCCAGCATACCAGTTATGCTAACATCGTAGGGATGCGTGAAAGCGGCTATGAGAGGATGCCCCCTATAGAAGAGACGCTAGCTAGCTATCTCTCCATGGGTGAGACGTCTTCTCTGAAGGTTCCCTCCTTGCCATCTAAGCCCCTTCAGGATACATTGCGCTTAAATGGCAAGGCGTACGCAGCAGCAGATCAGGCGGTCGCTTCATTGCACACCATGGCAGTGCTTCAAGCGTACCAGGTCGATCTGCTGAAAGACCTGGATAAAGGTAAGGGCTAGTCACCTGACGAGGTAGCTGAGCTGCGCCGCACCACAGATTTGGCCCTCCGTGCCACTAAGCATGCTGCCACTGCTATGGGCAGGTCTATGGCAGCCATGGTAGTAACGGAGAGGTATCTGTGGGTGAATCTGGCAGATATCGGGAAGAAAGAGAAGGGCTCTCTTCTCGATGCTTCAGTCTTGCCTTCCGAGCTTTTCGGTACCTCCGTCGAGGCGGTGGTCGAGAAGTTTAGGGAGGCAAAGGCACGCTCAGCTGCCTTTTAAAACCTTCATTCCAAGAAGGTCCAGGTCTGAGCTTGAACAAATGCAGGGGTCCTGGCCCGTCCTGGTCTGAGGGTCAGAGACGGGCACAGAAGGTTAGTGTCGCGACTCGTGCCCCTCCCCCACCTGCGGGTAGGGCTAGAGGGAGGCACTGGTCAAAGAGGGGTAGGCAAGACCTAACGGAGGTGATCCGGACAAGGTGTTCCCAAAAACAATGCTCTCATCCGGACCAGAGTAAGATCTAAAATCTACTCCCTTCCCTTGGGGGGGCTTTAACACCTTCTCCTCTCTAATTCCCCTGCAACCGCCATCAACTCCACCTGACCAAGGTTAGGTGGGAACCAAGAAAAGCTGCAGTCGGACTGGACCTATGATGATTTTGGTCAGGTTCTATGTTCATTGAAACTGCCTTACTGATGGTCTGGACCTGAGGCCTCCTCGGAGGTTTCAGGTCAGCACTGCAATCCTCAGATCCGCGGGTCCTTCTGTTATGGGACGCCCTTAACCATGCTTAACCACTTATGAGCATGCCGCTCCCTTTTGAGCGTCCGAGTTCCCTCATGCTGAGAGTTTAAATCTTCGCTCTCCAGAGTTGTCATTCAGCAGCCTCAGGTTGTTAGGCATCTTCATGCCTCCCTGTTAGATTGTTCTCCTTCTTGGTAGAGCTAGGATTTCTCCCCTCACCTTAGAGGGTCACCTATGACAATACTGCTCCCTTCTGAGCGTCTGAGTTCCCTCTCATTCTGCGGAATGAGTTCTCCGCTCTCCAGAGCTCCTTGCTGGTAGAGTTAGCATTGCTCCCCTCACATTAGAGGGTCGCATATGAGCATGCCGCTCCCTTCTGAGCGTTGTTGGTAGAGCTATAATTGCTCCACTCACCTTAGAGGGTCACCTATGAGCATGCCGCTCCCTTCTGAGCATCTATTGAGTTCCATCTCATGCTGAGAGTTGAGTTCTCCGCTCTCCAGAGCTGTCATTTAGCAGCCTCAGGTTGTTAGGCCTCTTCATGCCTTCATGTTAGGTTGCTCTCCTTGTTGGTAGAGCTAGCGTTGCTCCCCTCACCTTAGAGGGTCACCTATGGGCATACCGCTCCCTTCTGAGCGTCTGAGTTCCCTCTCATTCTGCGGAATGAGTTCTCCGCTCTCCAGAGCTCCTTGCTGGTAGAGTTAGCATTGCTCCCCTCATATTAGAGGGTCACATATGAGCATGCCGCTCCCTTCTGAGCATTGTTGGTAGAGCTAGAATTGCTCCCCTCACCTTAGAGGATCACCTATGAGCATGCCTCTCCCTTCTTAGCATCTGAGTTCCCTCTCATGCTGAGAGTTGAGTTCTCCGCTCTCCAGAGCTGTCATTCAGCAGCCTCAGGTTGTTAGGCCTCTTCGTGCCTTCATGTTAGGTTGCTCTCCTTGTTGGTAGAGCTAGCGTTGCTCCCCTCACCTTAGAGGGTCACCTATGGGCATACCGCTCCCTTCTGAGCGTCTGAGTTCCCTCTCATTCTGCGGAATGAGTTCTCCGCTCTCCAGAGCTCCTTGCTGGTAGAGTTAGCATTGCTCCCCTCATATTAGAGGGTCACATATGAGCATGCCGCTCCCTTCTGAGCATTGTTGGTAGAGCTAGAATTGCTCCCCTCACCTTAGAGGATCACCTATGAGCATGCCTCTCCCTTCTTAGCATCTGAGTTCCCTCTCATGCTGAGAGTTGAGTTCTCCGCTCTCCAGAGCTGTCATTCAGCAGCCTCAGGTTGTTAGGCCTCTTCGTGCCTTCATGTTAGGTTGCTCTCCTTGTTGGTAGAGCTAGCGTTGCTCCCCTCACCTTAGAGGGTCATCTATGAGCATGTTGCTCCCTTCTGTGTGTCTGAGTTCCCTCTCATTCTTCAGAATGAGTTCTCCGCTCCCCAGAGCTCTGTGATAGGTTGCTCTCCTTGTTGGTTGAGCTAGCAATGCTCCCCTCACCATAGAGGGTCACCTATGGGCATACCGCTCCCTTCTGAGCATCTAAGTTCCCTCTCATTCTGAGGAATGAGATCTCCGCTCTCCAAAGCTCCTTGCTGGTCGAGCTAGCACTGCTCCCCTCACATTAGAGAGTTACCTATGAGCATGCCGCTCCCTTCTGAGCGTTGTTGGTAGAGCTAGCATTGCTCCCTCACATTAGAGGGTCACCTATAAGTATGCCGCTCCCTTCTGAGCATCTGATTTCCCTCTCATTCTGAAGAATGAGTTCTCAGCTCCCTGTTGGTAGAACTAGCATTGCTCCCCTCACATTAGAGGGTCACCTATGAGCATGCTGCTCCCTTCTGGGCGTCTAAGTTCCCTCTCATTCTGAGGAATGAGTAGTTTTCCGCTCTTCAGAGCTGTTATAGAACGTTGTCAAATCCATGGGACGGTAAGTGCACATGCTAAGGCTCTATCTATGCACTTTCTAAAATCCATGCGGTGGTAAGATCACACATCAAGTGTTCTGAGTTCTTTCTAAAAACCTGTATAGTAGGGTTATGCGCTGCAGCCTCGTTCCCTTTCTTTGAGTTGGTCAGGCCCCGGTTTGTGCCTTCGGCCCCACTCTATCCTTTCGTCCCAATATTTGGGTTTGAACAGTGTGTCGCTACCAAAGGGTCTGTTGAGACAGTTCCCTCAGTGAGCTCATGCAGAGCAAGCAGTAGCCCCTGGGTGACCGGCCAGGACCTAGTTACTACCACTAGGTGCTTGGCCATATCCCCTTAAAGGATTTTTTTCTGATTCCAAGCCTTTGAACTCTACCCTGGGTCCGGTTGTCCCGGCACCTAGCAGTTAAGAGTTTTAGGGTATGCAGCTCGGGTTTTTGGCCGAAGGGGATAATGTGGGGATAAGTTGGCTTAGTGCTCGCCTTTTGCGCGAAATTGGCTTGCACTCCCCTCAGCATAGTGGCATGGGTATATCATTCCCCATAGCGACCACTAGGGGACGCAGTTCGAAGTTCCCATGAAGGGGAATGTCTCAGGTTACGCATGTAGCCATGGTTCCCCGAGTGGGGAACGAGACACTGCGTCCCCTAGGCTGTGTGCCATGCTTCGGACGCAAGCTTCAGATGAAGAAGTGGATGATGAATTCTCCCGGCACCCCTTATACTGTGGTCGCGCCGGTAGTGACATCATAGGTTGTCGCCGGCCAACAAGTTGTGTTTTTGTATGTATGCTTCAGACACGAGTCACGCTGACGGCGTTCCCCATAGCGACCCCTAGGGGATGCAGTGTCTCGTTCCCCACTCGGGGAACCATGGTTACATACGTACCCTGAGATGTTCCTTGTGCTTTTGTTTGATATTGTGATATTCCCTGGTCCCTTATCATTAGTCTCCTTGTTTTCATCTATGTCTAGTTAATCTTGTTATCCTCTATATATAGAAGCCAATGTATTTCTTCCATTCATTGTTTGATTGTGTTCATTTATGGATGTTTTATTGGCATGTTGAGTTCTGTACCTTGTGTCCTTTTCCCTGATTCCTTTGTGTTCCTATGTTTTAATAAACTGCTTGGTATTGTATTTTACGTTACCTCAATCTCAGAGTTTATCAGCGTGAATTTGAGATTGCCTCAGAAGATATATACTTGGCATTACCGTAACTTTCAATGCAAGATATTTAGAAAAACTGTCAGCGTGCTTAGAATAATTACGAAAAATTGTCTGTTTTGAAATGTAACAGACAAATGGTATGTTACTGTATGTTCACCAAGTTAAATGGTGCTACACATGTATGACACATTGTAAGACAATGTCACACTGTAACAACTCATGGATGTCAACACTGGACGAATCAAAGTAAACATAACAAAGCCAAAGCTTTGTAATGTAAAGCCAAAGAACTTGTCATCAGTTTACTGCCAGATGCTTTTCGCGCTGCATCCATTGTATCAGACAGAATCACTGATTAAAATGTATCATATTTGATTTTGATGTATCGAGGCAGGCTCACACTGTGCCACAGTCAGTTCTGATTCAAACAAATACATGCACATGGAGGTAAACTGAATAATTTGTGTGTGAGGGCATATCATTCAGTGAGTTAAAAATGAATGCCTAACAAGATTTTAATATGCTTACAACTATTGCAGATTATGTATGATCCTTGCAGACAGGACCAGCTCACACAAAACATAATTTCACCTTTCTGTCTGTGGCTTTTGAGCAGATTTTACGTTGATTTCTATAAAGGGAATGAGTGCAGTACCAGTCAAAAGTTTGGACACACCTAATCAACCTTTATTAAATAATCCTTAACAAATCAGAGCAAATAACTGTAGAATTTGAATGATTTAAAGTAGCAGATTTTGCCTTTACACTGTGTATGAACCAAATGTGATGCAACAAGATTCCATCAACCTTTTTCTTTTCTCAAAATGTAAAATTGACAAAGATCAATATTTAAAGAAACTATTGCAAATTTAACCCTGCTGCCAAATCTTTCTTAATGTAATTCAGGCCCCTTATATAGGTATAAGTGTTTGTACATGATGTTTGTAATGTGACCAATGACGTGATTGGACTTTTGATGTGTGTGTAGATCATCTGACTCTTGATGTGTGTTTCTGTAGGTTATCAGGCTGTATGGTGACAGAGGAAGGCTGTGGTTATTTGTCTTCAGCTCTGAGTTCAAACCCCTCACACCTGAGAGAGCTGGATCTGAGCTACAATCACCCAGGACCATCAGGAGTCCAGCTGCTCAAACACAAACAGGAGGATCCAAACTATACACTGCAGATACTCAAGTATGTTTGGCAGTATTTTGTATTATTATTTTACACTATATAATAATACTAATACTGGTAATGCTGTTTAATATCAGTTGAGCAATATAAAGTCAACAGCTGTCGGTTGTGCATCATGCCTACCAGCATCATGTTTTTACTGGTAACTGCAGATATTCAAGTATGTTTGGCAGTAAGAAACATTGTACAAGTCGTGGACCTAATGATTGGAAGAGTCAGACTAGTAATCGAAAGGTTGTGAGTTTCGAGCCTCAGGCATGGCAGGAATTATTCAGTAGGGGGAAGTGAATGTACAGTGCTCTCTCCACCGTCAATTCCACGACTGAGGTGCCCTTGAAGCAAGGCACCGAACCCCAACTGCTCCCCCGCACCGCAGCATAAAGCCCAGCACAGTTGGAAGAGATACTGGGAGACAGGCCATCGCACAAGGAGCGCCGGACAGGACCTGTAGAGAGAGCAATATCTACTCTTTTGTGTGAGGAGGAACAGAAGGAGTGCGGTCAGAATCCTCCAAAATGATCTCCAGCAGGCTTTGTGTGCATGTTTATGACCAAACTTTCAGAAACAGACTCCTTTAGGGCCTTATGTCATCTATTGGGACATGTGTTCACAGCTTGGCACCATGCAGCTCATTTTCCATTTACCAGAGAACACTTCAATTGGCATTGGCAACCTGTTCTCTTCACAGATGAGAGCAGGTTCATACTGAGACCATTTTACAGATGTGAAAGAGTCTAGAGATGCTGTGGGGAATGTTATGCAGCGTGCAACACCATTCAGCATGACCAGTTTGGTGGTGAATCAGTGATGATCAGAGGAGGAATATATTTGGAGGGTTGCACAGACATCAACGTTCTTGATAATGGTATCCTTACTGCTGTTAAGTAGTGGGATGGAATCCTCAGAGACATTTTAAGACTGTACGCTTGTGGAGTGAGCCCTGGGTTCCTCCTGGTGCAGGTGTAACACCCCCTCCCGGGTCCGCACAGTCCAAACTCGTATCTAGTGCCGAGCGGGTCTCGAACCCGGGATTCCCACGCTCTAACAAGTAACGGGAAAGGCTACAGCCTCTAGCGTCAGTCGCCAGAGCGCCTCTTTTGAGGTCAGGGGAGTGAGGTTTACACACAGCCCTTACTGGCATACATCCGTTACACTCACCCCCCTAAACCTCACTCCCATCCGGGACACGGCACCAATGTCACACCCCCTCCCGGGTCCGCACAGTCCAAACTCGTATCTAGTGCCGAGCGGGTCTCGAACCCGGGATTCCCACGCACGAGGCGGGCACAAAGGCTACAGCCTCTAGCATCAGTCGCCAGAACGCCTCTTTTGAGGTCAGGGGAGTGAGGTTTACACACAGCCCTTACTGGCATACATCCGTTACACAGGACAATGCTCGACCTCATGTGGTGAGAGTGTGTAGGTAGTTTTTAGGTGATGCAAGCATTGTGCCACTGACTGGCCCCATGTTCCCCAGAGCTGAGAGCCTCTGGGACATTATGTATCGGATTATCTGTATATACCAAACAGCACCACAAACTGTCCAGAAACTCATTAACCTGTTACCTAGCATGAGGACGCCGGCGCACTGAACGCTCTCTGTTTGCACGTCATTGTTTACGAATAGATTAAATGAAACGGAACAAAATCAATCTTGACAAATTATATCATTCTGAAGGTCTAAGCCTCAAGCATCGACGATAGATCGCTTTTTCGATGGAAAGCTTACAAGGAATGTATTTGTTAAATATGTGTAAGCAGTTACACATCAATACATCCATGATAAAAAATCAGTACATACCAGCTTCGTGTAATATTGAGTCAGAAACGCATCCACTGCTGTAAACCCTGGTTTAGTAAGAGAGGTAAGGGTCCACGAAAGAACATCACATTGTGTCCTTTAGTCCAATGAAGTAATAACATTGTTATATGGATGGATATTCCTTTGTTTACGTCTCAATTCTCAAGGGATAGTTATTGTTTGTATCCATTTTGGCATAGCTCATGCTCAAAAAACTGCGTCTTGGTTGTAAAAAAACACATGGTTTTGTAGCATTTATTGTTACACAGAATGGGACCATGCAAAATAAAAAAATGTGAAAAAAATTGGTTATTGACGCACCTGTCATCTGATGGGGGCAGAACTTAGCAATAGGCTTTTTGGACAAAATAAACCTTTAAAAAAAAAAAAAACATGTATACATGCGTGTTTGTCTATTGTGATGCAGATGCTAATCTGTATGATTAGCATCTGTGTGGCTGATAATCAGCTGTGATTACTCTGACTGGATGACGGCTATCAGTATGAATGCTGATCGGTCATTATGGACTATATGGCCCATATCTGTATGATTATCCTCTGTATTACCCCGCACATCAGTGTGTGATTACTGACTATTGCCACCAATTGGTGTGAATGTCTGGCTATATCAGTGAATGTCTGACAATCAGAGTATGTACGTGAGAATGTACAACATACAAAGCAATTGTTTTCTCTTTCTTTCTTTTGATTACTCAAATTATTCTTATTGTATTTTTTAGTGGTCAAATAAATAATTTATATGATTTATAAAATTCTGTCTATAATAATTTTATAATTGAAAAACATGCAATGACTAAACTTGTTTGTAGAACTCTTCAATACATTTGGTAAATATTTTCCTCAAACGTACAAATATGTACACATCAGTACATATTTGTGTTCGCATCAGAGGTTTCTTTAAAGCATTGAGCAGTGCAGCCAATCACTGACACAAGACTTGATTTCTTGGACGCCATATCCAATGAGAGGTGTTTACATGGTCAGAGTACACTCGTTATTTAAAACACTGGAATTTTGTTCAGGATCAAAACAAACCACCACGTATAGCTGACAGAGACCGAACACAGGTGAACAGCAGGAATAAGTCGGAGAAAGGTGCAAGACCATGACAAACATCTGCAAAGTATGACAAGGGAAGAAAAAATGCAGATCTCAAAAGTGTTTATATTTTTATTTATAATAAATTGTATAGTAAAAAAACAATGAAGATGAGAGATAAAGTTCAAACGTTTGTGTGTTTATAGTGTGGATCATGGAGGAGCAATCAGAATATCAGCAGGAATACGAAAATGTAAGTCTTCAAACACAGGCACACCTTTTAATAATTGTTGTGTTGTTGTAGATAAGTGACTCTTAGAGTCATTAATTATGAACTTGCTTTGAAACCATTCTCAGCCTATCCTTTATGACTTTGATGAACAAATGCAATCAAGTATAATTCACTTCTAAAGTCAGTTGACTCGTCCAATATTCAGCCATTTCATCTGTTACATTGTCTTTTTAATGGGAACGTGTCATCTGTTCAAATATTATTACTTATGATATATGCTACTCAGATATTATATTCAGACTTATTAGGATTATGTAAAGGACCAATAGGGGCTCAATGGATCACAGAAACACTGTTTCTCTCTTCTTGTGTTCAGGGGCCTGTGATCTCACACTGGATCCAAACACAACACACACTCGTCTCATCCTGTCTGACGAGAACAGGCAGATCACACTAGTGTATGTGCATCAGCCGTATCCGGATCATCCGGAGAGATTTGAGCTTTGTGATCAGGTTCTGTGTCGAGAGAGTCTTACCGGACGCCATTACTGGGAGGCTGAATGGAGTGGGAGGTTTGCTATTATAGCAGTGTCATATAAAGGAATCAGCCGGAAAGACCGGAAAGGTTGTTGGTTTGGATACAATGACAAATCCTGGAGTCTGTGGTACTTTGATAACACAGTTCTCCGTCCAGTCACAATAATAAGAAAACTGGCATACCTGTCTCTTCATCTTCTACTAGAGCAGGAGTGTATGTGGACGTGTCGGCCGGTACTCTGTCCTTCTACAGTGTCTCTGACACACACACACTCACACACTTACACACATTCAACACCACATTCACTGAACCCCTCTATGCAGGATTTGGGGTTCATTATGATTCTTCACTGTCTATGTGTCAGATTTGAGTACACATGAGTAGGACACGTTTTACAGTTGCTGGGACTGATGAGGTTGATTTAAGGCTGTGATACTAATAGGCTGTCATTGAAAAAATTTGCGGTGTGTTCTTGTTGGACCCTGTTGGTGACTTTTTGAGTGTTGAATCCGCATCGGGCAGTTGGTGAGAAAGAGATCATTCTGATTGGCTGATCAGCTCAGAGTCAGTTCATGAGAAGAAAAAAACAAATAAAACAAGAGGTTGCACACATCTTACCTGGCTGTCTGGAATGAAGAAAGTTATCATGTTCCATTGACACACATCTGATATTTTCTTAAATGTTTGTATTATGTTGACATAATTTCATATACTTGTCCGTTCATGCATAAGAAGATGCGAAAGAGAACTTGTGTTTGCAATTATCTGAATTATTTTGCATCATCTTGAATATGCATGCTTTAAAATTGACAGCTTGACTTGAAAGTTTAAACTGGCAAGGCTTAAAATCACTTGCAAATTATAAACTTTCCTGATGATGCTGTAGTGTCCTGATCAGGCCGGTGACAAATCCATCAGCTGTCCAGAGCATCTTTTATGCCAATCCCGGGCCATGAGGCAGTCCTTTAATATCAAGCCCTGCTGTTAGTTGATGCGATGCTGTACATAAAGCCATAAAACGGTGAACTCATGGAAAGAGTTAAAATAAATCAGTCTCACACATCCTTCTGCTTTCTGATCATCATGCTTTAATAGAAGCAGTTACATGTTTCACATCTTGCAGTAAGCACTATATTCAAAATTCCTGTCTCAGTGCAAAAATTACATCATACTTTCCATTTATATCCTTATCTTTTTTTGTGGTTTCTTTCTAAATCTATTTTTGTCTGTTGGGACATAATCTGTTCATAAAACCCTAAAAAGCAATGCGACCAAGACCTGATAACAGCATAACCCACAAGTGTGGACAGCAAAGCATTAAAAGTAGTAATACAAATAAAGTACCAATATTTTTGTTTAATTTTTACATCAACAAAAAGGCAAACTCTTAAAAAAATGAGCGGGAACAGCCAAAATGTGGCCTATTTTTGAAAGACTTTTTAAAGTGTTAAAAGGAGGTTCAAGGTTCTTTATTATTTGTCACATACATAATCATACAGGGTATAATAGGTAGTGAAATGTTAATCAGGACAGGTCCGCTCAATGGAAAGTGCAAAAAAAATAAAATAAAACATAATAATAACATAAAAGCAATAAAAACTATGAAACAAAACACGAGAGAGTATATATATATATATATACAAATATGGTGAGAATGAAATAAGAGACAAATAATGAAATAAAATAAGGGGTAAGATGTGCAATGAGATAAAGTGTGCAGTGCAGGAGAATGTGCAAATAGGTTGTACCGGGGATGTACACAAAGCAGTAGTGTGGATGATGGGGAATAATGGATGTGATTACAGTTCTGTGAACTGTTCTATGAATTCAAGAAACACCTTCAGTAGTTTAGTAGGAGGGAGTTTAAAATCCGTGTTCATTTCACAGATTTAACAAGTTTAAACAATGCTTTCCTATTCATAGTTTTCACATGACCTTTAAAGGAATGCCCTCACAATGTCGAATGGTTATTTCAGTTGCGACGTCGGGTGACCAAAATTCAATGTCAATTCAATGTGTAATGTCATTTTTAATTTGATGTCCAATAACGAAGTCAGCTGACATTGGTATTTGTTGTTTTTAGGTTGTGTAACCAAAATCCAATGTTAAGTTAAAATATCAAATTGGCATAAAATACTCCCATCAACCTGAAATGCTACGCTTGTTCGACGTTATCAACCAGACGTTATATTGACATCCTGTGCCTGCTGGGCTCCTTCAGCTTTTAACACTTTAAAAAACACTCATTCATCCAGTCCTTGCCTGAGTATTGACTCCCTCTATTTCCCCTTTGCTCGCTTCCTTTTTGCAACACATTCCGGCCATGTGGTGTTACAAACTAACCACAAAGTATTGCCAGTTCTCTCTCTTACAAAACGTTTCTATGTTCTGTGGATTTTGTGTTTGCATTTATGCATTTAGCAGACGCTTTTATCCAAAGCGACTTATTCAGGCTATACATTTATTGTCAGTATTTGTGTTCCCTGGGAATTGAACCCACAACCGTTTGCGCTGCTAACGCAATGCTCTACCACTTGGATTTGTTTGCTGGACTGTCTACATGTTATTGACTCCTGCCTGTGCATTAACTATGGATTAGTTGCTTGGTGTGTTGGGTTTGTTATTTATGCTTTTTTTAATAAACATGCACAAATGGATTCCACCACTTCTCTGAGTGTGATTCGGTTACAGTACTGCCAACCAGTGTTATTTATTTATTTATATTTTTTTTACCAGGTATGTGTAGCCAAAATGCTACATAGCTGTTGTTCAGCAATCCATTATGAGACAAAGTGGAGCTCTGGCTGGAACTTTGCTGTTTAGGACATTTTAAAATACCTAATGTATCAAGACAGTGATCAAAAAAGCAGTATACACCTTAATAAAATATACTATGCAGAGGTAAGAAGATTATCCTAGAATATGAATGAGAGGTGACCTAAATATGTGTGGCTTTGAATAAGGAAAACTGACAGGTCTAGGGGTGCCACATTAGTCATGTGACTGTAAACTATGCTTAGAGTCTAACATGTCCTGTAAGTTGTTGTTTTATGGGATTTAACAAGTCCAGACAATTCCTATGCAACAACAGATAATGAATGGAATTGTTCCTTGCTCGTAGTGCATTGTCTGTTGAGAGACTGTAGCAGATGGTCGTGTAATGGACGTAAGCCATTAAGGGCTGTTGTGTGTAAACCTCACTCCCCTGACCTCAAAAGAGGCGTTCTAGCGACTGATGCTAGAGGCTGTAGCCTTTGGCGTTCCTTGTTAGAGCGCCCGCCTCCCGCGCCCGCATCCCGGGTTCGAGACCCGCTCGGAGCAAGAACAAGTTAGGATGGTGTGGACCCGGGGGGAGGGTAACAGCTGCATAAGTATAATTTGCTTCTGATAGTATCAATCGTGTAAGTGAAGAAATTCATAAAATAATTACTGCTGTGCACCAGCTGAAGCTTATTGTATTGTCAATTTAGCCACTTTATCAAATAAATACTTCTAAGAGTGTAAAAAAAAACTGCAGACTTTTTATGTTTTATGAATTTTCAGTAGCTATAATTGGTTACATCTTGAAATGTATATTTACAGTACGTAGTTAATTAATCAATAATTTAGTGAATAACACACACACACACACACATACACACACACTCTCACACACACAGACACACAGACTCACACACTCACACTCACACACACACACACACACACACACTCACACAGAGACACACACACTCACACACACACACACACACACACACACACACACACACACTCACACACTCACACACACACTCACACACACAATGCTAGACCGGATAATGACTTTTCTTGTTTCTCAGTCAACATATGTCAGAAATTATTTGATTTGACCCAAATCATCTCCAGACCATGCTGGCAAATAGTTATTAAACCTTTATCTCAAACTGTTTTGTGCAATACACTGCAAAAAAAAATGGCTTATCTTACGTAGTATTTTTGTCTTGTTTCTAGTCAAAATATCTAAAAATTCTTAAATCAAGATACTTTTACTAGATAAGTAAAATGACTTAAGATCAAAGTTAGGGAAAAAAAACTAAATTAAGTGCATTTAGCTTAAAACAAGTAAAATGATCTGCCAGTGGGGTAAGTGAAAGACTCTTGATTTAAGAATTTGTAGATATTTTGACAAGAAACAAGTCAAAAATACTACGTAAGATGCAGTGAATATGGAAATGTCCAATTCATACAGGTTGCAGTTAGATGGCTCCAGTTAATGCAGCTGAGAGACGAAGGCAATGTCGTGAACGACTAAATGCAGACCCTGAAAGAAAGGAAAAACATCTTCAAAAAGAAAGGAAGAGTTGGAGGCTTTTCATATTCATGAAATCGATGAGCGAGAGGTGCACATTATGGAGAGAGCAACAGAAAAAAATAGGTTCAAGAGAAAGGCTGCAGTTCCACGGCTGGGTCTTCAAGGCTACGTCATGGTACCACTTCACTTTACAGCTTGGTAAGAACAGAGTGATATCATGGTGATATTTACATTATGACCTAGGATATGACATGCAATTTACACTATTGCCATGTAATTTCTTCAGTAATAATGTAGATATTACTATAATATTACCCAGTTGTTACTGAGCCGTAATATGATGTGGCACCACAGTTACTTTATATTGTGCTATTCATTTAAATGTCTATTAATTACATTTGCTGTATCATAGTATATTTTATGAAGTTATATCTCCACAGATCTACACAGTAATTAACCTTATAATGACTGCTAAATGGTAACTTTACCAGTCTAATATTGCATTGACATTAAGATTATAATAATAATTTAACACAGGAATGCTTATCAAAACTTAAGAACACAAAAAAATTATTTTCTGCATCAAAGAAATCCATAAAGTCACAGGATATTATGATATAATAATGTACTATTTGCGGAAATATTGATCAATTAACTGTGTAGATGAAGGTGTGGGTAAATATACACTGCTATGTTTTTGTAAAAATCTCCTATTTAAACATAATTTATGTAAACTGTATGAGTGCCTGGCGGGTATTCTGCGTTTTTTGTGTACAACAGTTGACCAATAAGTTGCTTATGTTTCTTATAGGAATTAAAAAAACATGTTAAATACAATCAGGGACATGTGAGCGAATAAGAAAATGCTATTTGTATAAAATAAATGTATTCGGTAACCCTTCTAACATATGCAAATTTGTCTGTGACAGGGTTTGACATTTTAGGAGTGAAATGCATATAAAAATGTATTTAATTAAAATAATTAAAACATGCGGAGATGGCGCGATATGCGTCTCTCGTAGTTTAACATGTCCTCCATAAGACTCAACGTTCAGATTTAATATTTTCCAAGTTTTTACAAGTGGAAATGTACGTTTCTGGTAGAATGTCGCCTGTATATTTTTATTTTATTACTATTGTTATACATACTTATTGTCTATTCTCTTCATTATTAGTGTTTTTTTATTATATTTTGTGTGCATAATGTTTATACTTTATGTACTGGAAGCTCCTAACACCAAGACAAATTCCTTGTGTGTGTGCAAACACACTTGGCAATAGTGAAGTCGGCGCTCCAGTCCTGCAGGGGGCGGAAGTGCGTCATATGTTTCTGCGTCACCTGCGAAGAGCACACGACGGAAGTAGCGCAGAGTTTTCTTTCTGCCAGTTCAGGTCGGTAATATTTCAAATATGTGTGTACAAAGGGATATTTCTATAATTGGTAGAATTCTCAAACAGAAGCACTTTCCAGGTGTATCTACCCTGCGTGTTCTCTGAGTGTTTCTGATAGTGGATAGAATATATTAATCAAATTCAGTGTACATTTATTTGGAAACACAAGCACCATTATATAATAAATAGTGTGTGTGTGTGTGTGTGTGGGGGGGGGGGGGGGGTGCTCTATGATTTCGATGTTATAAATGGTACCCTTAAGTGGAGGTGATTCCAGGATTTTCATATAAATAAATAGCTTTTCTTCTAAAATTGTTTATTCTTTTTCTGAGTGGGGAATTGATTTCCTTTTAAGGTGCGATTTTGAGCCTTCAAAATTAAAGTGTAAATTATCAACCTTTCATAGTCAGGTATTATTATCTTGGAAATTAATATAAAAGCAACATTTTGTGACTTTTTGTTCTTTGTGGAATAATAAATGCATCCATATTAAGGGGAAATATGTGTTTTTTAATGGACTGGATGACAAAGGGGTCAGGCCCATTGTGGAAATGTTCTTAGTTATGATGATTTGTGTGTAAAATATAATATTTTTTGTCCTCAGAAATGTATATGTATCTTTGTTACAAGCTGCATTGTGTTATTCACCTATGGGACCGATCTGATCTAATAATCCCCGGTATTAATTTTACAGAGCAGAGTCGTAATAATAAGGTTTTAAGAATATTAATAAATAATACACAGATTTTCTCTTCCAAAGTAAAGAAGAGATCTCTTGTTGATGATTTTCCTGAAGTTAAAGTGGTTTGAATTAGAACAAGATTTCTCTCTTGTCCACTTCTACCGAAGGTAAATTCAGTTTAAAATTATTAATATGTATCGCTGTAATGAGTTCCTCAGACACAGATTTAATATGGATTGTAATGAGTGTACATGTGAGAAGCAGACATTTGTTTTACTCATGCTAATTATCTAAGACAGTCTGGGATTACCTCTATGTTTGAAATATGGAAAATATGGAATTATGACTCGTATTACTGTCTCACTTTTACAGAAAGATTTAATGATCTTCTTCAGATCTTTAAAACCCATGCGTCTTAAAAGAAAATCCCTTAAACTATGCACTATTTTGAAGGTATTTTTGATAATCAAGCCCCTTGTATTGTATTACATTTTCTAATTATGTTTATTTGGTTTAAATTTGGATGTTGTGTAATCCTGCTATTTGAACTTTTTGAATTAGTATTAAAATTGTACTTGTTGTTTACTTAGTATTT
The DNA here is from genome assembly GCA_003573665.1 of Oxygymnocypris stewartii. NCBI lineage: Eukaryota > Metazoa > Chordata > Actinopteri > Cypriniformes > Cyprinidae > Oxygymnocypris > Oxygymnocypris stewartii. The sequence goes on along the minus strand of QVTF01008767.1, from coordinate 67,810 downwards.
TGTATGTTCTCTCCCAAGCAATAATAATAATCATAATAAAAACCGTATTTCAGGTGGGTTATGTGAATTTACATCATAATGTGCTTTATGACTTTCTGAAAGGCTTTCTCGTATCTCGCTGACGGACAGTTTAAATGATTGAAGTTTTACAGAGAAGCGAGCAGAATATTATGTTTTAATATCTCAAATCTTATTGTTGTAAAAGTGTAGTAACCATATTTTTTGGCATATTGGTTACCATTTGTATAACCTCAATTTCCCTATGCATGGTTAAACTATGGTTAGTGTTGCAAAACCATGGTTTGTTTTTGGCTACCACTGTTAGTGCTCGAGAATTAAAGTGAAAGTGATGGAAACTAGTAAGTACATGAAGGCAGCACAGACAGAGGGCTGTTATAATGTTACATGATCTTTCCCAAGCATTCCAATATGCTAATATTTTCAAAACAACATGAGCCGCGTAAAATGAAGAAAGTTATCAACATAATAGTTATTTGCCGCTACTTCTTTGGAGTCAGGTTGGTGTGTCCCGGCCTTCAAGCCTGAGACTGAGAGGCACTGCACAATTTTAGCCATCCTATAACATCACTGCACGTGACGTCACACTGTGCGACATGGATCTAATAAACTTGGCTACACCGGCCCTGTCCCAAATAGCACCCTAAACCCTCGCGGTCTTCCTCTGAGTCCGCACTTTGATGACGTAATGCCGCTTTAACTGCCGGGTAGAAGTCTGCGGAGGAGCTCGCCCCAGTGCGGGCTCGGCAGAAGTGCGGATCGAGGATGGGACACCTTACGGTCTCGTGGACTTAACGGACACGCGGCGGCCATTGTAAGACCGCAAGTGCACATGAAGTGTTCCATTTGGGACAGGGCCACCGTGTGTGTAGACCAGTGCTTCTCAAAGTACGGACTCCGGTCCGCATCTGGACCCGGAGGGAATACAATCCGGACCCGCCTCCATTTCGTATTTCAAGAGCACTGATTGTATTTCCTACTTTGATAAATGCATGTTAAACTTGTAAATCATTTGTTTAGTTTTTAAATGTCTGTTTGGAGATGGCCCGAAATGAAAGTGCAGGAGATGATACTTTTCCTTCATGACATTTGTTGTTATGACGTCCAGTGAGCATATGACGTTTGATAATCGGGTGACATTTCACTGCAAATATGAGTATTTTTTATTATTATTAGCACTTAGATTATGGCCATTTGACTTATAGCAGTGTCCAGTGTTTCCCATTCATTGATGTGTTTGTGGCGCCTGTCACAATATCAAAACTGACCGCCAGAAACAGATTTTCCAAAAGGCTTATACTTGGTTGAATAAACTGAGCACGGCACGTTTCAACATTAAAATGCATCGCCGGTGTTTTTACATGAATGTATTTTGGAAAAGAACCGACCATCTTCAGAAAGGCTTCGATGCCGTTTTCATTTAGTTTTTCCTGTAATGCCTGATAAAGTAGCATTTGAGCGCATTACTTTGATTACAGCCATTACCGGGAAACCAAACCACTATATCTCCCGCTACAACAGCGCCCCCTGCTGGAAGAGAGTTAATGTGCATGTGCACGTCTGTGGAAAAACTGGTGTCTGTCTGGAAATATAAACAAAAAGCTTCAGAACTGTTTTGAGAAAGTGCTTAAGTTTTGAGCCATGTATTATTATTATAAATTAGACTACTACTACTACTACTACCATCTTGTGCCCTGCAATAAACATTTACTCAAACTCTCTTTCATGAGATAAAAAAAAAAAAAGGAAATCGGCCAAACGTATCAGGCAAGAAAATTAGCATCTAATATCGGCCATCGGCTGCCCTGATTTCTAAATATCGGCACCGGCCAGAGAAAAACCCTTGTCGGTTGACCTCTATAGAAGACACTTAAATTAATTGTTTTGCCACTTTTGCTCTTGCTCTTTATTTTTTCAAAAAAATTGTGTTTAATTGTGATGTATTGACCCAGCGACTCCACCATGGCTCATAGCTCCCTCATCTCCACCATGGCCCATCAGTCCACCAGCTCCCTCGTCCCTCCGGCTCCGCCTAGGTCTGTTGTCGACCATCCACCGCCTCGGGACTCCACTCCTCCGGCTGCACCTCGTCCCTCTGGCTCTTTCAGGCTCCTCCTTCCCTCCAGCTCCACCTTGGTCCTCTGTCGCTCTAGCTCCACCGCGTCCTTCCGGATCCCCTGCTCCACCTCGGTTGCCGGCGTCATCTGCTCCTCCTTGGCCCTCTGGATCCTCCCCGTCGCCCTGGCTCATTGGCTCTCCATCTCCACCTTTGACTCCTCCACCATGGATCCTCCCTCCGTCGGCTCCACCCTGGCTCCTCCTATTTCCTCTATGGCTCCTTCCTCCATCGTCTCCACCCAGGATTCTGTCTTTTGTCCTTCTCCCGGTGTCTGTCCTCTGCTAAAACTTCCACCTGTACTGTTTGCCTGCCTTCTTGCCAGCCCTTTGCCACCCACTGTCACCACCCCACATCCTCTCCTTTGTCCTCCTCCTAAGTCCCCCTCTGTCCCTCCCTTTGTTATTCCTGTGACGCGAGGCCGCACCTTCTGGGAGGGGGTGAATTGTCACACCCCAGGAATGTTTGTTGTGGTTTCTCCATTTTGAGCTCACATTTGATTATGTTCCGGCTCCTGTTCTCATTGTGCCATTATTAGTGGATCCTTGTAACAAAGTTCGTAGGAAGGAAGGAAGCGGACAGGGTTGGCTCGTGAAGACTCAGGTGTTTTTATTAACACAGATAAACTCACACAGGTGCGCACTCTGCGTCACCTGGACACATCAACTCTCTCGGTTGTCTCAGCGATCACTCTCTGTATTCGTTCCGGCTGTCTCTCTCTTACAGCTCGTGCGCCCGAGTCTTCACTCCGTCTCTCTCTATGAACTCCCGTTCCACGGTGGCTTTTATCCGGTCTCCACGCCAATTACTGCAATCAGACACAGGTGATCCTCATTTTGCACTTGACCCACTTACTTACCGCTGTCTCCTGAGTCTTTCTCCCGCTGCAGACTTCGCTGAACCACGCCCCCCTCGCCACAATCCTCCTCACTGGTCTGTCCCTAATTAGCACCCCTAATTATTCAAGTCTGTTCATTCTGCCCGGTATTGTTATCGTTACCTTGTGTATGTTGAATGTTACCCTGTGTGCTACACCCTCTTAATTTTGTAGATAACAATTAAAAGGAATTGTCTCTATAATCTTTGTCGTGCCTATGTCTTCCTAGCAGCAGTTTCGTGACACTTATAGGATTTCTAAAATTGTGCAGTGTGTAGAAGTCTTAATAAACATATACGTTAATTTAAGTATTTACTGTTTTAAAATTATATATATGAAATACTGTCCTTGAAATGGTCAATATATATATATATATATACATACAGGTGCTGGTCATATAATTAGAATATCATCAAAAACTTGATTTATTTCACTAATTCCATTCAAACAGTAAAACTTGTATAATGTATACATTCATTCCACACAGACTGATATATTTCAAGTGTTTATTTATTTTAATTTTGATGATTATAACTGACAACTAATGAAAACCCCAAATTCAGTATCTCAGAAAATTAGAATATTACTTAAGACCAATACAAAGAAAGGATTTTTAGAAATCTTGGCCAACTGAAAAGTATGAGCATGTACAGCACTCAATACTTAGTTGGGGCTCTTTTTGCCTGAATTACTGCAGCAATGCGGCGTGGCATGGAGTCGATCAGTCTGTGGCACTGCTCAGGTGTTATGAGAGCCCAGGTTGCTCTGATAGTGGCCTTCAGCTCTTCTGCATTGTTGGGTCTGGCATATCGCATCTTCCTCTTCACAATACCCCATAGATTTTCTATGGGGTTAAGGTCAGGCGAGTTTGCTGGCCAATTAAGAACAGGGATATCATGGTCCTTAAACCAGGTACTGGTAGCTTTGACACTGTGTGCAGGTGCCAAGTCCTGTTGGAAAATGAAATCTGCATCTCCATAAAGTTGGTCAGCAGCAGGAAGCATGAAGTGCTCTAAAACTTCCTGGTATACGGCTGTGTTGACCTTGGACCTCAGAAAACACAGTGGACCAACACCAGCAGATGACATGGCCATGTCTTGCATACGTCTGTGCGTAGTGGTTCTTGAAGCACTGACTCCAGCTGCAGTCCACTCTTTGTGAATCTCCCCCACTTTTTGAGCGGGTTTTGTTTCACAATCCTCTCCAGGGTGCGGTTATCCCTATTGCTTGTACACTTTTTTTCTACCACATCTTTTCCTTCCCTTCGCCTCTCTGTTAATGTGCTTGGACACAGAGCTCTGTGAACAGCCAGCCTCTTTTGCAATTACCTTTTGTGTCTTGCCCTCCTTGTGAAAGGTGTCAATGGTCGTCTTTTGGACAACTGTCAAGTCAGCAGTCTTCCCCATGATTGTGTAGCCTACAGAACTAGACTGAGAAACATTTAAAGGCCTTTGCAGGTGTTTTGAGTTAATTAGCTGATTAGAGTTTGGCACCAGGTGTCTTCAATATTGAACCTTTTCACAATATTCAAATTTTCTGAGATACTGAATTTGGGGTTTTCATTAGTTGTCAGTTATAATCATCAAAATTTAAATAAATAAACACTTGAAATGTATCAGTCTGTGTGGAATGGATGTATACATTATACAAGTTTCACTGTTTGAATGGAATTAGTGAAATAAAACAACTTTTTGATGATATTCTAATTATATGACCAGCACCTGTATATATAAAAAAGATGTAAAGTAAAAAATAATACAAATTCTTGCCATTCCTGTTAATAATTATGATGTGTTTGTGTTCAGATGTTGACCATGAAAGCACAGGTGGATGTGATCTGCTGTAAATCAGTAGGAACTGATCTGTCCATGCTGGATATTGAGGATTTCATCACAGAAATCTGTCAGCTGAAGAAAGAGGTGGCGTCACTGGAGGCAAAGCTGAGAGAAAGAGGAGACAAACTCAACAGAGAGGTTTCAACAACTCTTCATTTCATCCTTTTACTTCAATCTCTGTCTGTTTGTCTGATGAAATGAGGGTCTTTTAATGTATAATTAAGTTACTAAGCTGATTCAAAAACAAACTACAAATTTATTGCCAGATTCTGTATTGATAAGCTGATTGTGTTTGTCAGGAGGTGGAGAAGGGTTCGGGGCGTGTGGCTGATGGGACAGAAGCTCAGGATTCAGTCCGGAGCGTTAGAGATCAGAGATACAGAAACACACAGGACTCAGAGCTCAGCCTCACTTTGCTCTGTTATACTGACGCTCAGGATCATGAATCCACTGATCAAACCTCTGACTGTAACGCTGGAGAACAGCAGATGCTGCAGACGCCGCTGAAGATGTGCTCCGTCAAACTGGTGGACTGCAGGAACCTGATAGAGAGCAGAGGAGAAGAAACCACCGCAGAGCAACATCAACAGAGTCATGAGGAAGAAGATGAGGATGATTATGTTAAGAGTAATGGGAATGATGATGAAGATGAAGATTTAATTCCTCCAGGTTTGTTTCTTCCTTTTATGACTTTTTCTTGGTTTTGATGACAGCTCTGCAGGATCAGGTTCATATCGACCGATGGTGCAGATTTTCTGAGATATTTGGGAACATGATGGAAAATGTTAGAAGGGCTGAACAATTTACAGGAAAATAACAATCTTAGATATTTCTTATGAAAATAAATAAATAATACATTTTAGTAGTTTTACTAAGAACAATATATATTTTTTAAAGCTCCATGTTCTTTGCTTGTTTGTAAGGCTGCAGGATTTGGCCAAACTCCCACTAGCTGCATTTTTGTCATATACTGTGGTAATTATTCATACATTATGAATAATAATTAAAGGTGCACTAAGCAATATTTGAAAATGCTTTTGATCACAGCGTCGGACCGAGTGTCACGGTCCTGCTGGTGTGACCGGGCTGGCCACCAGATGTCTCTGTGTGTTGAGCAGATGGCTTGTTGTTTGTTGGTGCCATGTGCTCCCATGTCTATTGTCTGTCCCCTCCCATCTTGTCACCTAATCATTGTTTCAGTGGCTTCACCTGTGTCTCCCTCGTTACCCTCGTTTGCCTCCCTATTTAGCCTCCTGGTGTCTGCAGTCCTGTGCTGATCCGTTGTCTTTCGTGTGTCTTTGTTAGAGTGTGTCATGTTTGACTGTGCACCAGTCTTCTGCCTGCCTGCCTCCCTGCTTGTTTTTCCACCCTAGGGGTGGTTTTTGTTCTTTTGTTTAATTTTATTATTAAAAACCCGGATTCCTCTGCACTTGAGTCTTCGACCTAATCTCTCTCGTGATAGAACGGATCACCCAAGATGAGGATTTAGCAGAGGAGGGGTTTGGGTCACCCACCACCCGCCATTATCTCCAGCCCCCTATACCAACGCATCCTCCAGTTCGAGGACCTGAGCTCCTGCCGTCAGCAGGGCAATGATGTGAGGAGGTTTGCCGTAGAGTTCAGTGGTGCAGCTGAGGGGTTAGGGTACAACGATGTGGCCCTCAAGGACCTCTTCAACAGTGCCCTGGATGAGCCCCTCAGCTGGTGGAGGATGAGGGGGCTGGACCACCTGACATTTGGGCAATTTTTGGAGTCTTTGGCACGTTCCCCAGCTGAAGTGGCTGGTGTGCCTCAGGTGGTGGGCGACAAAGCTACAGCGCCTCCAGTGGCGGCAGACGGAGCCGCAGTGCCCCTAGTGGCGGCCGTCGAAGCGGCATCGAAGGATGCCGAGGCTGGTACGTAAGCTGGAGGATCGGCCCATGAGGTCGGTACGGGCAGCTGGCATGTCTCCAGTGAACTCTAGCCTGGTGGTCCTGGAGGCCATGGTGGCCGTCACAGAGTCCGCTCCAGAGCCCTCTCCACCCCGTGAGCCCACAGAGTCCGCTCCAGAGCCCGCTCCTCCCCGTGAGCCCACAGAGTCCGCTCCGTCCCGTGAGCCCACAGAGTCCGCTACTGAGCCCGCTCCGATCCGTGAGCCCACAGAGTCCGCTCCAGAGCACGCTCCATTCCGTGAGCCCACAGAGTCCGCTCCAGAGCCCGCTCCGTTCCGTGAGCCCACAGAGTCCGCTCTGGGGGGCCCGCTCCGGTCCGAGAGCCCACAGAGTCCGCACCAGAGCCCGTTCCGGGGGGCCCGCTCCGGTCCGAGAGCCCACAGAGTCCGCTCCAGAGCCCTCTCCGGTCCGGGAGCCCATGCAGTCCACTCCGGTCCTTGAGCCCGCTCCGGTCTGGGAGCCCACAGAGCCCGCCCAATGGCCTCCTGCCCTGCCAGCCCTGCCCTGGCCTCCTTCTCTGCCTGCCTCACCCTGGCACCCCTGTCTGCCTATTCCTCCAGGCTCTTTTCCACTCCACGGGCCTGGCCCACCCCCCTCCGAGACATTTTTTCTGTATTAATGTGTGTGGAGTGTCTGGGATCTGCTCTTTAAAGGGAGGGGGGGGGGGGTTATGTCTCGGTCCTGCTGGTGTGCACGGGCTGGCCACCAGATGTCTGTGTATTGTCTGTCCCCTCCCATCTTGTTACCTAATCATTGTTTCAGTGGCTCCACCTGTGTCTCCCTCGTTTGTCTCCCTATTTAGCCTCCTGGTGTCTGCAGTCCTGTGCTGATCTGTTGTCTTTCGTGTGTCTTTGATAGAGTGTGTCATGTTTGACTGTGCACCAGTCTTCTGCCTGCTTGTTTTTCCCCCCTCTGGGTGGTTTTTGTTTAATTTTATTATTAAAAACCCTGATTCCTCTGCACTTGAGTCCTCGACCTCATCTCTCTCCTGACACCGAGTCCCAAAACACACATGTAGCCAATCAGCAGCAAGGGGGCAAGGGGGTGTGTCTAGTGATGATAAAGAGAAGAGAGCTCAATTTGAGTTCAATAGCTGAATCAAAACATTAAAAAGAAGGGTTACGTTCAGGCAAGAGGTAGGACCCGTGTAAATATCGTAGCAGCTTTCCAGCAGTGGAGAGAACTCAAGGAGCAGGAAGGACTCGAATCGGATGCCATGGTTGCGTTGTTTTTTCTTGATAGATGAGTTGATTTTGCTTCATTTCACACAACTTATTCGTGTGGGATTTTGTTTGAATATGCTTGTGTGTCATCTTCACATCTTCACACGTTTCCACGATCGCCGTTATGCTAGGGTTATGTACGTACGTGTGGGGCGGAGATATCAAAATAGGGGCGAGGTCCTATCGGGGTATGGGCATGTTTGAATTTGGGTCTTTCAAATTATCAACATCGTTTGGCAAAAATCACTTAGTGCACCTTTAATTAACTGTAAAAATAACAAAATTATGTAGGCATGTGCTTTTGTGTGGAGCAGCATTTACTTCAAACCAAGCAGCAAAAAACAGCTGTTGCTTATTATTATTGTTTATTTGACCTGGACGCATATTTTGTTAATTAATTTTCTTGCCTGAAGAATGGCGGGAAAACGTCTGGATTAATGTGGATGTTCTCTATCTTGAATAAAGTTTTGTTCCTTTCAGATGTCAATGGTGCTTCATCTTCTGATGGAGATAAAGAAAAAGTCTCGACCTCAAAAGGTCAGCTGCAGACCAAGAGTTTCTCCTGCATCACCTGTGGAAAAACATTGAGTTCACGGGGTAATTTAGCGAGACACGAGAGAAAACACACAGAACAGAAAGACTTCACCTGTAAGATCTGCAACATCAGCTTTCCTACCGCAGAAGAGAGGATACTTCATTCAAAAGAGCACAGCGTGGAGAAGCAGTTTAGCTGCGAACAGTGCGGGAAGGTTTTATTCACCACTCTTTATAATATGAGAGCTCATTTAAAGACACACAAAGAAAAGTCTTTCCACTGCAGCGAATGTGACAAGTATTTCAGCACCCAAGGAAATCTTGATGCTCATAAGCGAATCCACACGGGAGAAAGACCGTACAAGTGTCCTCACTGCCAGAAGAGCTTCAATCAGGGACCTCATCTGAAGAAACATGTGCGTGTTCACACCAACGAGAGGCCGTACCAGTGCAGTGAATGTGGGAAAACCTTCACAAACTCAAGCTCTCTAAAGTCACACCAGAAAGTCCACTCAGGTGAGAAACCGTATCAGTGCAAACACTGTGACAAACGATTCCGTCAGGTTTCTCATTTCAATTGTCATGTGAGGACTCACACCGGAGAGAAACCTTATCTGTGTTCCCACTGCGGGAAGAGCTTTTCTGATCCAACTCATTTCAGAGTTCATAAGAGAGTCCACACTGGAGAAAAACCCTATCACTGCAGTGTCTGTGGGAAGAGTTTCAGTAAACGCAGTATATTACAAAACCACAAGAGGACTCATAGCGGAGAAAGACCTTTTAAATGCTCTCAATGTGACAAGACGTTTGCTCGATCAGGCGTCCTGAAGGTCCATCACCGAGTTCATACAGGAGAGAAACCTTACTCCTGCTCCATCTGCGGCGAGAGATTCGCTTATTTAAGTAGTTTTCAGACCCACCAGAACAAACACGCTAAAGAACAAACTGCTCCAGAATCATCGGAGTGACCTTATGTCTTGGTCTGTCAATAAAGGCTTTATTTCGGCAGTTGATAATTCATGCCATGATAACATCATACTGATGGTGATTTAAATTTAAGACAATCTGACTCAAAGCATATTTTTCACAAAGTTTAGCAGCGTTCAAAGTGTGGATATTTAGTCTGTACAGTATCACAGACAAGAGTGGGTTATTTGTGCCTGTCAGTTTTCCCATACGCCTTGGAAATATTGTCATGTATGAAGCAAAAGCATATGAACTGTTGTTTAAAGTCTGATTTTACTCAACATTAACTATTAATAATACTGTTAAATAACTTTAACTATTATAGTATGAATATTGTACTCACGGTTGTCCTGATGTGCAGAATATCAGCATAAATGATGCAGAAGAATGAAGATCAGAAGCTGATGGTCAGAGATTTATTAAAGTGATTATCATGAATCAGTCAAAAATGTCCATGTTGAAAGTAAATGGAGCTAATATTAATGCTCCTTTTGAGCACATAAGTCACGATTTTGTAGTGTTCCAGGCAAGTCAAGCCAAACTGCCTGAGCACAAGGAATTGAGTGTGTATTATTTATTATTAATAATTTAATTGCAATGTTATATTGTCCTAAAGTGTATTTACCTCTTGCATAAAAAACACCCATCCGTTGGGGCTGCTGTTTTTGTTTCCCGGGCTATCAGAATAACGGTCATTAACGGATTTAAGGCGGGGCTTAAGAGAGTGACAGTTATTATCACGCATCTAAATGGCCTTAAATTAGGCTTGCTTTACACATTTGTCTTTAATTTTAGGTGGACATATGTCCCGGACATAGCCTATGCGAGTCACTTAATTAGTGCTTGGCTGTCACTAACTACAATTTCCTAAACTCACATAAACTATCTTAGATATACAGCTGTGCAATACTGTTTCAGTAATATCGTAGTTAAGTAGCCTATCGTTATATGTAATTAAAACGGGTTAACTTGTCTGTCATTGTTATATAACCGTTTTCTGCAATCGTCTGTCTGTCAGTCAGTGCCGCTCATTTTCATAATTAAACCGAAGTCATACAGTGAAGTTGGCGCTCCAGTCCAGCAGGGAGCGGAAGTGCGTCACATGTTGCTGCGTCACCCGCGAAGAGCACACGACGTAAGTAGCGCAGAGTTGTCTTTCTGCCGGCGCGTGATTGTTTCAGGTCGGTTATGTGCATTTACAACATGTTTTCAACATATGTGCTTGAGCTTATGACTGTCTGAAATGCTTTCTCGTATCTCGCCGACGGAGGGTTGAAATGATTGAAGTCTTACAGAGGGGCAAGCATTATGTTTTAATATCTCAAATCCAGCAGCTGAACATGCTATAAATAAAGGTGACTTATATTTGAACCCTGATTTTATTGTAGTAAAAGTGTAGCTACCATGTTTTATTTTGGTCCTTGCTAAAAAAATAATAATAATAGAAACCCAATCAATAGAAACCATCTCAGAATTTCCAATTGTTTCCATTAAAATACCATTATAAACCATTGGCATTATCCAGTAAAATCATTACATTTTCCATTGTGTTTTGGGCATTTTTTCAATAGGATTTAACATCCCACCAATATAATCCATCACATACCAGTAGACACCATTATAGTTTCTATTAAAACCAATATAATTCCCATTAAACCCATTAAATCATTACATTTTCCATTGTGTTTTGGGCATTTTTCCAATAGGATTTAACATCCCACCAATAGAATCCATCACATACCAGTAGACACCATTATAGTTTCCATTAAAACCAATACAATTCCCATTAAATCATTATATTTTCTATTGTGTTTTGGGCATTTTCCAATAGGATTTAACATCCCACCAATATAATCCATCACATACCAGTAGACACCATTATAGTTTCTATTAAAACCAATACAATTCCCATTAAACCCATTACATTTTATATTGTTTTTTTTGCAGCAGGGGTGAATTGATTAACATTATAACCACAATTTCACTACAAATACTGGTTAGTGTTGCAAAACGTAATATGTTTTTGGTTAGCATTGTTTAACTATAGTAACCATGTTATTTTTTATTTTTTTGGTTTTGTTTATGGAAGCCCGTTCCCGCCACTTTGAGAAAAATATAATTCTATAAATCATAATAACGAGAACATTTCTCAAAACAATTACTTATTTTCCCATAATAATAAAAAACTTCCTCGAAATAATTTGAAATGCGTTTTTATGGATTTTTGTTGTTGTTGTTATTCTGTCTCTCACTGTTCAAATAAACCTACCATTAAAATTATAGACTAATAATTTATTTGTCAGTGGGCAAACATACAAAATCAGCAGGAGATCAAATAATTGTTTTCCCCACTGTACATGGTCTGCCATTAACTATACAGTATAAAGTTCATGATGATAACATTTACATTTATGCATTTAGCAGACGGTTTTATCCAAAGCGACTTACAGTGCATTCAGGTTATACATTTATTGTCAGTACATGTGTTCCCTGGGAATTGAACCCACAACCTTTGCGCTGCTAACACAATGCTCTACCACTGAGCCACATGAACACTATACAATATTTAACCATTCACTCTTAAGGCCGGGACACACCAAGCCGATGGTCGGGATAGTTTTTTGGTGTTTGTCAGCGCGAGTGAGAACTCTGATTGGATGTTCAATTTAGCGAACGAGTTAATTAACGTGAAAGTGATGAAAACTAGTAAGTAAATGAAGGCAGCACAGACAGAGGGCTGTGTGTTCAAGCACCGTTATTTGGTCCATCGCTGCCAACGCAAGGCGACAACATCTTTGGCTTTTGTCGCTGCTAGTTCTTTGAAGTCAACTTGGGCCTTAAAGCCCAAAACACACTGCACAATTTTTGGCTGTCCCATCGTCAAACAATCGTAGGAATCGTGTTGTACAGTAAGAGAGGTTCAAAGACGACTGATGTCACGATCTTGTGACCAAAGATAGCCTACGATAATTTTCTGAGAGTGTTAGATGTACAGAATGATCATCGCACAGAAGGTTTGCCGAATAAAAATGAGAAATGAAATCAACGTGACATATGGTGCTATAACATAAAACTTCTTACCTCAAGCTCTTATCCCTTCCTCTTTCTCTGCTTCCACTTTTTTATGCACACATAAGAACTACGACTGCTAAAGTGTGATCTTTTTGTTTACCACTAGCGCATGCTGGTGATGCTTTATTCTATAGAAACGTGCAGTGTAGCCAGAGGTGGAAAGTAACGAATTACATTTACTCGCGTTACTGTAATTGAGTAGCTTTTTTGTGTACTTGTACTTTTTTAAGTAATTTTTTTAATCTGTAATTTTACTTTTACTTAAGTATATTTTGTGTGAAGTATTGTACTTCGCTACATTTTAAAACACATTCGTTACTGAGTAAAAAAAAAATCGCTCCGTGGAAACAACTGCAGCAAATATTGGGCAGAAGAAGAAACTGGCGCTAAAATCACAAGAAAGATGCAGACGGACAAGACAGGCGTTAATGGTGCAGACCCTGCTGAAAACCAAACCCCGTCGTATTCTGCTGAAGTTGAACTCAAAGGAATGAAGTGAACCCCTGGCCATATATTCATGCTCTATTATGCAGTGTTAGCTGTGTTTGCCTCGGGAGACCGAACTAACAGCTTATAACATCTCGACATCGCCCTTCGCAAGCATGTGGAGATAACGTAAGGTAAATACTTGCATCGTTGCATTGGTGGTTAAAATGAAGCTTTGACGGTTTAGCAAAAGGTTTTGCACAAATGAGCCAAAAAGACAGTGGTGCAGGGTGTGCAATATCATCTGAGATAATATAGTAATTGTTGTTTTAACGATGTGCGATTTGACATTATCAGTATTTTGCCAAAAACCAAACAAAACACTCTAAACAGTGTGCCATGAAATCTAGTAGATTAGACTAATCCGCGTGCATATGGAGTGCTTTCTTTCACTGCGTGATTCAGTCTGTTAAATGCGTTTAGAATGATCACAAAATTGAAGATATAGAAGCAGAAAATGTATATATTTATATAATTTAATATAGTAAGTCAACATAACATGAATGCCGTTTTTCTCAAAAAAATCACCATGATTACACAGGCCTTTAGTTTTGCTTTTTACAACAGTTCAAAAAACAAGAAGTCAATTAAGAGACTTGCGTTTTAGACACCATATTGCCTGTTTTTGCTCTATTTCGACAACAAAAATAATACCAAACACAGCCACCATACACAGTTTTGCGTCTCTGACTCTGAGCAATGACGGTGTTTTGTTCCTTGAATGAATTAACCGTTTAAATGATTCTGTTCAATCGCAATGACTCTCTTATGAGTGACTTGCTGACACCTACTGGTGGTTCTAATTTAACATTTAAAGTATCTTTTGATTTATTTTTTTAAATGACTATTTAACATTTGTGACCCTGGCCTGGAGCACAAAACCAGTCTTAAGTCGCTGGGGTATATTTGTAGCAATAGCCAACAATACATTGTATGGGTCAAAATTATACATTTTTCTTTTATGCCAAAAATCATTAGCATATTAAGTAAAGATCATGTTCCATTAATATATTTTGTAAATTTCCTACTGTAAATACATCAAAACTAAGAGCTTAATTTGAACAACTTTAAAGGAGATTTTCTCAATATTTGGATTTTTTGCACCCTCAGATTCCAGATTTTAAAATATTGTCCGATCATAACAAATCATACATCAATGGAAATATGATTTATTCAGCTTTCAGATGATGTATAAATCGCAATTTAGGAAAATGGAGCCTTATGGTTTTGTGGTTCAGGGTCACATTTTATGTCTTATTTATCAAAACATTATTTCTGCATGTGTAACTGCAGGCTAAATGCATTCATGTCAGTGTGTAATACATCTACGCCACTTCAGATGAACCTTCTGCGTTTCCTCTGCATTGCAAAGATACATTTTGTTGATACTAATTTAATTTCCCTGGTAACAGCCTAAATGTGTTATTATTCTAAATAACTGATTCCTTTAATTAAAAACACCTAGTTTGAGATTTATAGGCCCATATCCCAGGTGTGTCAAACTCAGTTCCTGGAGGGCCACAGCTCTAAAGAGTTTAGTTCCAACCCTGCTCCAACACACACACCATGTAGTTTTCAAATAAGCCTAAATGATTAGTTTAGCTGGATCAGATGTGTTTAATTAGGGTAATATCTACACTGTGTAGGGCTGTGGCCCTCCAGGTACTGAGTTTGACATCTTTGGTCTATCCCATTTTTTCCTCCCATTGTTAAAATGTAACTAAGTACTTTTTACTCTGAGTAAATTTTAAATGAGCTACTTTTTACTTTTACTTGAGTATATTTTTAGACTGGTACTTTTACTTGTACTTAAGTAAAATTTCAGTAATGTAATGGTACTTTTACTTGAGTACAATATTTTGTTACTCTTTCCACCTCTGAGTGTAGCCAATGAGTCAATAGGTATCATCAGTCTACAAGCATGTCTAGCCAAGTTGATTAGATTCATGTCGCACAGTGTGATCTGCAATGATCTTATGGGATATCTAAAATTGTGTAGAAGGCTTAATAAACATATTGGCCAATTTCAGTATTTACTGTGTGAAAATTATATGAAAGACTGTCCTTGAAATGGTCAATCTATATAAATGACAAATTAATGTAATCTAAATAAAATTAAGGTAATTCTGAACAAATACCTAATCGTATGTAAATATTATTTTGAGTTTGATCAAATAAATGTGCCTTTTAAATAATCCTGATGTGTTCAGATGTTGATCATGAAAGCGCAGGTGGATGTGATCTGCTGTAAATCAGTAGGAACTGATCTGTCCATGCTGGATATTGAGGATTTCATCACAGAAATCTGTCAGCTGAAGAAAGAGGTGGCGTCACTGGAGGCAAAGCTGAGAGAAAGAGGAGACAAACCGAACAGAGAGGTTTCAACAACTCTTCATTTCATCCTTTTACTTCAATCTCTGTCTGTTTGTCTGATGAAATGAGGGTCTTTTAACATATAATTAAGTTCCCAATGTGACTCAAAAGCCAAATTATATATATTTTTTTGCCATATTCTGTATTGATGAGCTGATTGTGTTTATCTGTGGTGTGTTTGTCAGGAGGTGGAGAAGGGTTCGGTGCATATGGCTGATGGGACAGAAGCTCAGGATTCAGTCTGGAGCGTCAGAGATCATAGATACAGAGACACACAGGACTCAGAGCTCAGCCTCACTTTACTCTGTTATACTGACGCTCAGAATCATGAATCCACTGATCAAACCTCTGACTGTAACGCTGGAGAACAGCAGACGCCGCTGAAGATGTGCTCCGTCAAACTGGTGGACTGCAGGAACCTGATAGAGAGCAGAGAAGAAGAAACCACCGCAGAGCAACAACAACAGATTCATGAGGAAGATGAAGATTATGAGAATGATGATGATGAAGATCAGAATGATGACGATGGAGACTTTGTTCCTTCAGGTATGTTTCTTCCTTTTATGACCAGAAATGCTGAATAAACAAAATTGGTGTAAAAATTATTATGCATGTACAGACCTAAATTCACGTGGAGCAGCATTTTTTTTTAATTCTGCCAATTTGAGGCATTGAGAACGACATATCGTTAGCTGCCATGTATAAAATATCACAGGGCAACACATCAGATTGTGCATTTATTTAAATCACAGCCTTTGCAGTTTGATAATCATAAGACATCTCAATTTATTTTAGCTGATTGTTCCACTCAGTTATATTTTATGCCAATTGTGTTTCTTTCAGATAACAATGCTGGTTCATCTTCTGATGGAGAAACTGCCTCTTCTTCCAAAGAGCAAAGAACAAAGAGTTTCTCCTGTGTCACCTGTGGAAAAACATTCAGCAAACAGTGTAATTTAACAAAACATGCCAGAAAGCACACCGACCAGAAAGACTTCAGCTGTAAAATATGCAACATTAGTTTTCCTACCTTCAAAGAGAGAACACTTCATTCAAAAGAGCACAGCGTGAAGAAGGAGTTTAGCTGTGAACAGTGCGGGAAGGATTTCTTTAACACTCTTTATAGTATGAGAGCTCATATAAAGTCACACGAAGAAAAGTCTCTTCAGTGTAACGAATGTAACAAGTTTTTCCGCAACAAACGAGATCTTTCAAGTCATATGAGGATCCACTCGGGTGAAAGACCGTACAAGTGCCTTCACTGCGAGAAGAGCTTCAGCCAGGGATGTAATCTGAAGACACATCTACTCACACACAGCAATGAGAATCCGTATCAGTGCAGTGAATGTGGGAAAACTTTCATAAGCTCAACATCTCTAAAGTTACACCAAAAAAAACACTTTGATAAACCGCATCAGTGCCCTCACTGTGAGATAAGCTTCAGTCTCAGATCAGCTCTGATGAAACATCTACTCACACACAGCAATGAGAATCCGCATCAGTGCAGGGAATGTGGAAAACCTTTCATAAGCTCAGCTTCTCTAAAATTACATCAAAAAATGCACTCTGATAACAAACTGTTTCAGTGTTCATACTGTGAGAAACGTTTCCGTAATTCGGCTCACTGTAAAAGCCACGAGAGGATTCACACCGGAGAGAAACCGTACTTGTGCTCTTACTGCGGGAAGAGCTTTGCTAGTTCGTTTTCTTTCAAAGTTCATCAGAGAGTTCACACGGGAGAAAGACCGTACCCCTGTAGTGATTGTAAGAAGAGGTTTTATAAGCTAAGTGACTTAAAAATACACCAGAGGACTCACACAGGAGAAAAACCCTTTAAATGCTCCCATTGTGACAAGGCTTTCGCTGTCTCAACATACCTGAAGGTCCATGAACGAATGCATACAGGAGAGAAACCGTACTGCTGCTCCATCTGCGGTGAGAGATTCACTTTTAAATGGGGTTTTCAGACCCACCAGAAGATACACGCTGCTCCAGGATCATCATAGCTTCATCATTTTTAGGCTGTCAGTGTTATAGAAATTTTAATTTATGGTTGTAAAACCTATAACAATGTCTATAGCACGGGTACTCAAACCTGGTCCTGGAGGGCCGCTGTCCTGCAGAGTTTAGCTTCAACCATAATTAAACACACTTGAAGCTGCTAATCAAGATCTGTGTCCGGAATCACCCACTATACCCTTGACTAGGGCAATAATTGAGAAGACAGCCACTTGTCATGGTGTCCAAAACCACAGTGGAGTCTGAGTATGCTCTTTCAATCCCACAATGCACCACAATAATGTGTACAACTGATGTAGACCCAACAGCTAGTGAATACCCATAATGCACTGTGAAGGTCGAGCCAAATGAACTCCTGTGTCTCGCCAGAAGATGGCATCTGCAGCTGAATCATTCGTCCATTTTTCAAACCACTGGTCCAATGTGGCTACAGCGTAACATCATACAGTTATAAATTGATTATTAAATTGTTTTTGTAATGTTTATACAAGCTAGTTTTCTTGACCAGGGCCATCGATTTTCTATTTCTGAATGTTAAAGGTGCTGTATGTTTTTGACTCTATTAAACCACAAAAATGCCATATGTTTGCAGATATTTAAGAAACATGCTAAGCTAACATGCTAATGCTACAGTCCATTTTTCGCCTTTGAAAATGTGCATTCCGGGCCAGAATGTCGGACTCTGTTTAGGTTTGTGAAACCCACCCATTGGCAGTTTACCCAATTGTGTTTCAGCACCCCGGTTGCCAGTTGGCGGATATTTCATGTCATTCATCGTCATGTGTGCTCGTTCTTGTTGGTGTCATTAATCTGGCAACCTGCGTGTGCATCAAGTTTGAGGAAAAGTGGTCGGGTGAAAAAAAAAACCCTCTCCAATATTTAAAATGTGGACTGCAATACCTAGTTCAGCCACTAGGTATCAATCTTACATACAACACTTTTAATTGATAATGTAGATAATGTATGTTTATGGAATGCAAAAGGTGGAACACTAAACACGTCTGCGGTGCGTTATGGCTCCGACAAGGTTTTGTTCCGTCCTCCATGCGTTGGCAACTTACACCAGAAGCCTTAAAGGATGAGTTCACTTTCAAATTAAAATTTCCTGATAAAATAAGGTTAATTGTCAATAACTAACACTAACAAAAATAATAAATTGGTACTGTTACAAATGTATTGTTCATTGTTAGTTAATATTCATTAATATGAGGCAAGGGGCACTGGCAGCAAATGGGCCCCGATCCCCTACATAGTGCATTAGGTGCCATTCACCACACTAATTATGTGAACAAGTGATTGATTACAGCTTCAGGATCTATTCTTAGTGCATGGGAGAGGACGCTTCGGGTTCTAGAGAGCGTTTGATTGGACAGATGAAGATGGATGAGAAGCTCAAGTGCTGTGTCATGTCTTTAACATTGTTGATTCATATTGGTGGAAATGAGAGAGTAAGTTAATGCTTATGTCTTCTACATTTTGGATTTCATTGGGACTTTAATCAGCTACAGCACCTTGAATATTGTCTGTATGAACATAAGCCTGTTTTACTGTTTAGTCATTTAGCAGACACTTTTATCCAAAGCAACTTACAAATAAGGACTATAAATACTATATATATACACATTTTAAAAAATGAAGAAATTAAATAAAATGACAAATGCATACAACAACATTTCAAAACATTTAAATGAAAACAAAAAACAGCTAAAAACATTTAAATATTAAAACAACAAACAATATATATATATGTTATTTCATTTCCAATTATTAGTATTAGTGTATGTATTAGTAACCACTCATAACATCTCAGGATCGTCTACACTAGTAAAGCAGTGTAATATAATTAAAATGCAAGTTTACAGTGTTATTCTCCACGTTGTGTTAATCTCTGCGCTTCTCTGATTCTGCGCGCGGTTTCTCGTGTCCTGTCCTTAGAAACCCGCCAACTCGCGTGATTCAAAAGATAACGGTCATTTTTTGTTGACCGGCCGACTAACACGATCAATGAATTTGTTTATAAGATATGAATATGCTGTATCCATATCTTGGCAACGCCACTGAAATACAGTTTGCTTGAAATAAAATAAATTCGGTTTGGTTCAGTCCTCCACACACCGGAGTGTTTCTTCTCTTCTATCGCTCGTACTGTAGGAGGCGCTGTGACGATCTTTAGTTCTTCCGTAAAACCACCGAAGAAAAGGAAGACAAGCACACAGACGGTGAGTGTTTTATTCATCCGTTTTACCTTATTATAGCTGTTTATGTGGATGCAGTTGTTTTATATCCCCAGTGTAGAAAACTGATAATTATGTCCAGCTTTGTAATAAGTCAGTTCTATGTAGTTCAGCTCTTGTTCAGTCATTTTGAGGTTAATCAGTCTCTGTTCATTATAAATCTTGTAGTTATCCTGATGTGTTTGTGTTCAGATGTTGGTCATGAAAGCGCAGGTGGATGTGGTCTGCTGTAAATCAGTAGGAACTGATCTGTCCATGCTGGATATTGAGGATTTCATCACAGAAATCTGTCAGCTGAAGAAAGAGGTGGCGTCACTGGAGGCAAAGCTGAGAGAACGAGGAGATAAACCGAACACAGAGGTTTGTGCAGATCACACTACATTTCATCCTTCAAGAGACTTATTAACCGATAACCGGGCACTCAGTGCTCTTGTATCCCGAAGAGAGGAGCATAACCACGGCTAGTCTTTCTGACATGGAAAACATAAGATATAATTAGTTTGGGGTAAATCTAACAGGTAATCTTTGGTCTTTATTCTATTGTTCTATTAATGTTTAAATGAAAAGAGGCAGTGGAGTTTGATATATTTCGTGGGTAAATACAGTGAGGAAGATTGCAGTAGCCGAGGCGAGCGGACTGATATGGAGTACGCTGCTCTTTGCAGAATTACCGGACTTGCGTCGAGAGATCACACTCCCGAGTCGAACTCGTGAAGTCTGAACTACAGAGGATGCAAGGCTGAAATTTGCGTACTTGGTATTGAGATACGTGCGTAGACCTAACATTACGTTACCAGACTATTTGCCTAATCTTCTCGGTAGTTTAGACCGCGATGGAAATGCAGACAGCAACAGGTCTGGGGGGGGACATATTGTTCCAGGTAATTTCGATGGAAAAGCGGCATGCTACACAGAACTAATCGTGATCTGGGTTGCGTAGGCTATGTATATGTGGGCTGGATCTATCAAAATAGGGGCGAGACACTTTTGTGGTAGGGGCGTGTTTGTTTTGGTGATTTCAAATATCAGCATTGGCTTACAGAAATTGCTTACCCTGCCTTTAATATTACCTATGATTTGTCAATGTTAAAATTCATTTTAATATATCTATAAAAAAGTATGACAGTCTTTTACTCTAGTCTTTCACAGGCCGTCACATATAGGCTTGTAGTAAGCTGTCTCTTGCCTGGAGACTCAATCAGGTAACACAAAGTGTGGGCAAATGACACCTCTGCCCAGTCCGTTGGGTCTTTTGTCCAGTCACAGATACCGTACGGACAGTCCGACCCAATACAGATTTGTTTTTGACGTATCTTGCTTTGTCGAGCGGCAGAAATTATTTTATGTAGACCATTCTGGGTCAACACCATGCTTTGGGGGAAAGGATAATTTCCCCAACGCCGACACTATCCCTTTAATGTCAAACTAAATATAACTCTAACCTATGAGGTGATCGGCTGTCAGTCAGTGCAGTTACATTGTTGAGCCAGTAAATCTTTATTAATCAGACATCATTAAACAATTATTTTAAGGGCTGTGTATTGCCAACAAAGTCAAGATAAGATTCCTATCCCGATACAGAGGCCATGATACGATACGGGATTGCACTGAATTTCACCTTAGCAGAACTTAGAAAAACAACTGTTTATTAAACATCACATACTATAGGACCATTGCTTACTAAAGGCCGTTGACCTCTGCATTAAGAAGGGACTCCAGTACCACAGAATTACAATACATGTAATGGCGGAAATGTTTCATGCTAACATTGGGCATTCCCCACCAGGTACATTATTCTGATTGTTTGCATCTTGTTTTTCAGCCCATAAATAAGTGTACTTGTTCTAATAAATTTAATACAATCATCCTTACATTACTGGAAGGTTATCATTGCACCATTCAATCGGTGCATCCCTAAACTTGTGGTGTGTTTGTCAGGAGGTGGAGAAGGGTTCGGAGCGTGTGGCTGATGGGACAGAAGCTCAGGATTCAGTCTGGAGCGTCAGAGATCAGAGATACAGAGACACACAGGACTCAGATCTCAGCCTCACTTTACTCTGTTATACTGACGCTCAGGATCATGAATCCACTGATCAAACCTCTGACTGTAACGCTGGAGAACAGCAGACGCCGCTGAAGATGTGCTCCGTTAAACTGGTGGACTGCAGGAACCTGATAGAGAGCAGAGAAGAAGAAACCACCGCAGAGCAACAACAACAGATTCATGAGGAAGATGAAGATGATGATGAGAATAATGGGAATGATGATGAAGATTTCATTCCTCCAGGTTGGTTTCTTCCTTTTATGACTTGTTCTTGGTTTTGATGACAGTTGAATGCCAGCAGAGACTCTGCAGGATCAGGTTCATATCGACCGATGGTGCAGATTTTCTGAGATATTTGGGAACATGATGGCAAATGTTAGTAGGGCTGAACAATTTACTGGAAAATCGAATTGATATATTTTTTAATGGGATTAAACATTTTGCTTTTTTAAGAGCTTCAGGTTTGCTGTGCTTGTTTATAAGGCCGCTGGATTTTGCCAAACATCACATTATGCATATTAATTATTATCAATTCATTAACTGTAAAGAAATGTATGCATAAAAAAGGCATTATGCAGACACAGGCTTTTGGGTGGAGCAGCATTTTGTACTAACCAAGCTGCAAAAACAGCAGTTGTTGTTTTATTATTATTTGATCTGGACATATGTTTTCTTCGTAAATGTTCGTGCCAGAAAAATGGCGGGAAAACATCTAGAATAAAGTGGATTTTCTCCAACTTTATTCAAGATCATTTTAAATAAATGTATTTACAGTTAAGTTTTTATTGCGGTTTTGTTCCTTTCAGATGTCAATGGGGGCTCATATTCTGATCAAAATGAAGAAACAGTCTCGACCTCAAAAGGGCAACTGAAGAGTTTCTCCTGCATCACCTGTGGAAAAACACTGAGTACAAAGGGTCATTTAGTGAGACATGAGAGAATACACACAGAACAGAAATACTTCACCTGTAAGAGATGCAACATCAGCTTTCCTACCGCAGAAGAGAGGAGACTTCATTCAAAAGAGCACAGCGTGAAGAAGGAGTTCAGCTGTGAACACTGTCGGAAGGTTTTTTTCAATTCTTCAAAACTAAAAAAACACTTGATGTCACACAGTGTAAAGTCTTTCCACTGCAGCGAATGTGACAAGTATTACAGCACCAAAGCAAATCTTGATGCTCATAAGCGAATCCACACAGGAGAAAGACCGTACAAGTGTCCTCACTGCGAGAAGACCTACAACCACGCATCGCATCTGAAGAAACATGTGCGTGTTCACACCAACGAGAGGCCGTACCAGTGCAATGAATGTGGGAAAACCTTCACAAACTCAAGCTGTCTAAAGTCACACCAGAAAGTCCACTCTGACGAGAAACCGTATCAGTGCAAACACTGCGACAAACGATTCCGTCAGGCTTCTCAATTAAATTGTCACGTGAGGACTCACACCGGAGAGAAACCGTATCTGTGCTCCTACTGTGGGAGGAGCTTTTCTAATCCAACTCATTTTAAAGCACATCAGAGAGTCCACACTGGAGAAAAACCATATCACTGCAGCATCTGTGGGAAGAGTTTCAGAAACCATAATATATTACAAAACCACAAGAGGACTCATACCGGAGAAAGACCGTTCAAGTGCTCTCACTGTGACAAGACGTTTGCTCGATCATGCATCCTGAAGGTCCATCAGCGAGTTCATACAGGAGAGAAACCTTACTCCTGCTCCATCTGTGGCGAGAGATTCGCTTATTTAGGGGGTTTTCAGACCCACCAGAACAAACACGCTAAAGAACAAACTGCTTCAGAATCATCAGAGTGACCTTATGTCTTGGTCTGTCAACAAATGCTTTTTTTCGGCAGTTGTTTTCATCATTCATGCCATGTTATATATGACAGTAACATCATAAACATGTTGATTTCAATTTAAGACATGCACAATATATAATATAACAGCTGAATTGGGTTTCTGATCAGTGTTCATAGTGTGGATATTTAGTCCAGCATCACTGAGTGATTTCACTGTTTGTACAGTATCACAATCTATCAGCAGCATCCACAACTGAATCTAACAAAGTTTTGAACTGGAAAACTGTTTTTGCACTTGCTAAATGAAGGTGCGTTGTATAAAATTAATCAACATTACATCACGCACTGACACTAATGCAGTATGTCAACGCCACGGGTCATTAATAAGCTGAATACCGAATCTGGTCCTCCAATTTCAGTACATTATTTCCAAGCATATTAGAGTCTTCCCAACACACTTTAGTAGCACGCATCGTGCCCTTAAAATCATCAGGAGTCAACAATCTGTCGCGAGGAAGAGATGCAGCAGTGCAAATCGGATCTCTCTCTAATGCTTAATTAAATGGGAGTAGGAATTTACCGCATTATGAACATGTCACTTGCGGGAGTAATTAACATTGTACACAATACCTGCTCAACAAACACAGAATGTTCCCTTAATGTTCCCATATGGTTTCCATTTGGTATTTTGGGGAGAACCAAATAAGAACATTCTAGGAACATTCCCTGTAGATAATCGTTTATAATAACCTAAAGAGAATGTTCCCTGCAGGTGTAGTTTTTGTTTAATATTATAACCTAAATAGAATACCCAGAACATTCCATGCAGGTTATTTTTAGGTTTTATTAGGTGCTTTTACGTCAAAGGAAACTTTCCACAGTTCCTAGAACTATTGGCAGAAGTTCCCACTTTTGACATGTTGGTACTGCAGGTACTAGGAACGTATATAGTACTAGGAATTCAATTTCTGTGTTAGGAAGTTTAGATCGGCTTGAAACCAAAGGTTCAAAAGGTGATTTGACCAGTGAACACAAAGAAATAGTAAGATCCCAAGTGGGTGATATAATAACCCTCCCTGGGCATAAATGGTGCGCACCTTTAAGGCACTAAAGAGTGTTTACCAATACTTACACCATCCACTAAAGAATGAAAGTGTAAGATAGCTGCAATATAGACCTTTACAATATTAACCAATTTCCCTGAATCCAACAATGACTAAAGGAGTTAGAGAACAAAACTGATGTCACAATTGGCAGCGTCTAGCTAATGGTCTTGACACCATGTTGAGAATATTTGCATTTGCTAGAATAGTTACTCCAAGTAGAGAACTATTTATTGTCCTCAGTACAGCTTCATCTAAGTCCTTAGGGAGGGACTGAGCAAAGGCCATACCCAAAGTTGTAGAGTCTCCAAATGTTCCCCCCGCTTGAGACAGGAGATCGATTCTCCTTGGTAGCTGCCAATGATGACCTTGAACCAAAGTCCAGTGTTTCTTTGGCCATCTTGGGGCCACTAGCAAAACTTTGTGATGGCCCAGTACTACCCTCCTGAGCACCAAGGGAATCAAGGGTAAAGGAGGAAAAGCATTCAACAACTCTTCTGGTCATTCTTGAGATAGTGTATCTATCCGTAGGGTATCTCCCTGGTTGTTCAGGGAATACCATAGATCGCAATGTGTTGTCTCTGCCGTTGCTTACAAATCGATCTTTGCCATACCAAACTGTCCCCATATAAGTCTTGCCACTTTGGGATGGAGATGCCACTCTCCCAGAAGGTCCAGTTTGAGACAGCAGGTCTACTGCTTTGTTTGCTACTCTCAGTATGTACACTGCTCTGAGAGACAATAGTTTCAGATATGATCAAGAAAGTAGTTTGTTTGTCACCTGGAGACATTATGCTGATGTGGTTCCAACCCGGGGGATTGATGTGGTACACTGCAGACATATTGTCCATCTTTATCAAGACATGTTTGTTCTGCAATAATGGGAGAAATGTCCTAAGAGAACGGTAAACTGCCCCGAGCTCCAGTACATTGATGTGTGCTAAGGTCCTGGGAGGCTCCCAGAAACCTCTGACAGACCTGCTCCCCATCCCGTCTAACAGTAATACAGATCCCTTCGCTGAGATGATCCCTAAAAGAACCAATTGTGATATTAACTTCTTGTTTATCCAAGGGTCTAACATCTGGATACATCTCCTAGTAACCCGTATCCTCACATGTCTGTCTAATTCGGGATATAATTTGAAGCTTTTCACGCACTGTTGTAATGCACAGGCTCTGAGAGGAATCACAATTGCTGCAATTATACCCAGCAACTGCTGAAGCTAAATTAACTTAATCCTAATGAAATGGCTGAGCTAGACTGAACAATTGTATCACCCTCTGAGGAGATAAAGATGCAATCATTAGTTGGAGATTGGGAGTCAAATCAGGCTCCTCCTATTGAAGCATCGAATCTTCGACTATGTGGGGTCACCCCATTATGTACATTGTGTATTTTTAATAAATGTGCAAAGATTTCAAACACACTTCATTCATGTTGTCGTCATGAGGTATTGTATATTTTGAGGAAAATCAATTTAAAGATTCTATAGAATGCATTGATACAGTGTTAAATGGTTCTCTGATATCTACATAGAAGGTATTTGGCTTAGATAAGGGCCTCCAGAAACTGTTTTACATGTCCAAGTACAACCGTAGGATTTTTCCCTAGAATTAAATGGTCTGTTATTACCTTATTTGGAAGGGTCATTAATAATAATGCTGAGCTTTGCTCTGATTGGCTGTTTCACAGTGGGGCTCATTTCAGTAGCTCACACAGCAAACAGATCTCTACTGTCCGGCGTGAACGATGGAGAGATTAGGCATCCAACCTTATATGTTTGAGCCTGTATCAGACGAAGATAGAGATTATGAGAGAATGTTTTGCTCTGTGTTGCCAGTTTTGGCTGTTATAAGCGTTTTTGTACTGGTCTTTTCCACTTTTTTGTACACTTTAAAAAGTAAGACGTTGCAGTTTAGGGTCAGCGATATCTTATCTTAATTCCAAAATATTTGAATATTTATTTATGAGTTTTTGTTTGTTTTAATAGCATTATCTGGCAACACTGCATCAATGGTTCGGCTGGCCTAGAACATGGGCTGGTACACGTTATGCAAATGTTGGGGGCGTAAACATTAATGATCCCAACTGTAACGTCACAGTTGGTGTTATGTTGCGATTCACCTCTTTTTCATTGGTCTGTTGCATGCACAATATTTACATGAGGAGGAAACAATTGTGTTTGAGGCTCACGGTATGTCATTTCCATGCACAGAACTCTTATTATTCAACTATGCCAAGGTACATTTTAGATTTTAGAATACATTTTCTATTTTTAAACGAGGCTGTAACATAAAATGTGGAAAAAGTGAAGCGCTATTGAATACTCTCTGGATGCACTGTATGTGTAAGTTTTTGCAAAACAAGATGTATACACACCAAGCGGCAACCTCCCGCTCTCTCTCGTGAGTCAATCCCATAGACCCCCCCCCATGTTAAAATGCCCAACTTTACAGCAGAAAAAAGTATGTCTACAGCTTGGTACAAAAAGTGGTTTTGGTCTATATAGCTAATTTTGCCCTTCATGACAACTGTGAGGGGGGTGAATTGTTGTATTACTCATCCGGTTAAATTATATTAAGCCTTAAAGTTTTGCATAATTAAGGGCGTGACCACTTGAGTGACAGGTGGGTTGCCGCTGCTGTCACGCTATATGGGCGTGGTTTCCTCAACCAGCTCCACCCACCTCCTGCCTTTTTACCCATTTCAGATTATCCAGGAGGGACGCCCTGCCAAGATGGCGACGGCCGGTTCCGCCCACTGAGCTTCAAAAATCCTCTTCAGAAACCTACATTTTTTTCTACAGTCTATGATACACACACATAATAATACTGAGATTAAAAAGTCAAAATTATGACTTTCTATGTCTAACAGAATTTCAACTTTTGGTCATTTTGGTTTAATGTCATAAGTAGCATTTTCCTTAATTGGATTTTTAAAAATATTTTTTCAGTTACAGATTAAAAACATCTGATGTTGCTCAAAATGACCTGTTTGTTAATACAACTATTAAATATGTAGAACTTGTGCATAAATATTGTACTCACAATTGTGGGGAAGCTGTATTTGATCGAATGCTTCTTACAGAATCGGCCAAGAATATAATGTTTTAAGTAAATGAAGCCAATCTTTAGGAACTTTAATCATTTTTTTGCATCTTAACATGACTGATCAAATTCCCCCCATGTACTGTAAATTTGACTAGTCATAATATTTAAACATTGCACTTTAAACAGACTCATATTATATAATCTGATGACCAGTCGCTCTTAGAATAACGGTCAATAACGGATTTTTAGGCGGGGCTTCAGAATGGCGGTTATTGTCAAGAAGCATGGTCTTTAATTAGAATTTAATTTGATGGTGGGCGTAATATGACCCAAACATATGTGATGTTCATTGACCATGACCATTGAACTTTAACACCAGCGATTTCCTAAACTCACGTAAATTACCTCAGACTTACAAGTACAGTACAGTATACACATGTGACCACGGAGCACATAACCAGTCTTAAGTCGCTTGTAGCAATAGCCAAAAATACATAGTATGGGTCAAAATTATAGATTTGTATTTTATGCCAAAAATCATTAGGATATTAAGATCATGTTTCATGAAGATATTTCCTACCGTAAATATATCAAAACTTAATTTCTGTTTATTAATATGCATTGCTGTGAACTTCATTTGAACAACTTTAAAGATGATTTTCTCAATATTTAGATTTTCTTTGCACCCTCAGATTCCAGATTTTCAAATATCGTCCAAATCATACATCAATTTCGAAAAATTGACCCTTAAGACTGGTTTTGTGCTCCAGTATTAAGCATTACCAAAGACTAAAGGACTTGTGTTACTAATGTAACGGAAAACGGGTTTAACTAATAATTGTTGCATCTATCGCCCCGCCCATTTTCCAACGACCACCCGGCTGCAAGCCAATGCCGCTCTCGATGAACTTGACAGACAGCAGCAGCGGCCAATAGAAACGCACGGTGTAGTTCTTCAGAAGTTTATGATGGTCTGCTGACCGGATGGAAACTTTCTCCCCGAGTTTTCTCTTTCTGTTTGACAACCGGAGTCTGACTTCTTGGGTCCGTTGTGTTCTGAGCGAGCGATTAAGTGACCGGGAGGGTTTGTAGCTGGTCATGGGGAACCGCGGGATGGAGGAGCTGATCCCTCTCATTAACAAGCTGCAGGATGCCTTCAGCTCCATCGGCCAGAGCTGTAACCTGGAGCTGCCGCAGATCGCGGTGGTGGGCGGCCAGAGCGCCGGCAAGAGCTCGGTGCTGGAGAACTTCGTGGGCAGGTGACCGCGGCTCGCTTAACACAACTACATGCATCTAGGGCTTATTACTAACTTCAGTAGTGTGTAATCTGAAAACATGAGTGATCAGAAAGTCACTGCTGGTCAAACATTAACCATCTGCTGATGATGTGTTCTTAAAGGGACAGTTCGCTCAAAAATCAACATAATGTGGTCATCTATTCACCTTCGTGTCCTTACAAACGCATTTTTCTGGGCAATACAAATTCATGCACATTTCCCCCACTTGCAGCTACATAGTGAACACCAGTGTTGTTACTTTTAAAAGTATTATGCTACAATATCGCGTTACACCCTAAAAAGTATCTATTCTAATAAAGTATCTTAGCGCTCATTGTATCCTCCTGAGATTTTATGTAACGTAACTCTTGCGATACTTTATCTTATCTGGGGCCGGTTTAGACTAATCTGAAAAAGCTAGTCATCTACCCCCCCCATCAAGTCTGGTCATAACTTTTTTAATTCAGTTGTGAAAAGGTAGATTGATGTTATTTGTATTGGTAAAGTAAGACATGACTTTATGAGTGTCTTAACTTGGTGGTAGTTTATGCAACTGGCCTCTTGGCTTGCTTGCTTTTAATATATACACACAAAAAACGATATTTCTGGCAATGTTAAATCTATTTTCACGCACACAACACACTTACAGGAGTGTTTCTGTCAATAAATGGGGATATAAAGTAACTGGTGTTACTTATTAGAAAAATTAACCGATGTTTCCTTGAAATTTTTGCAAATGTTAATTTGTTGCTTTATTATTTACTTGGAAAAACATGTAGATTATGATTCCATAGTGTGTGTTACCCTGCAAAAAAAAAAAACAATAGACGCCCAATAGAAACCATCACTGAAATTCCAATGGTTTCCATTAAAATACCATTATAAACCTTCGCTTTTCCCAGTCAAACCATTATAAAATTCCTTTTTGTAGTGTGCGTTTGGGCATTTTTCCAATAGGATTTAACATCCCACCAATAGAATCCATCACATGCCAGTAAACACCATTATAGTTTCCATAAAAACCAATACAATTCCCATTAAAACCAATACATTTTCTATTGAGTTTTGGACAGGGTTCTATTGTTTTTTTCCAGCAGGGTTGTAATGTGTTGCCCCCAACACTGGTGACCACATACGCCAAACTCCAAAATGACAATGAGTGAGTCATAACTCAACTCTGTTTCTGGGGGAAACAACAGCTTCATTTATCTCCAGAGGCTCAGATGAGTGTGTATTTCTCTGAACGATGCTCTATGAACAGACCTCATGGAACTGAGATGGAGAAATCAGCTTGTGCTGACGTGAACGCTTCAGGATTCAAGGTTCAAGGTTTCTTTATTCCGTCACATAATAATATTCCATATTCCTGCTAAAGCAACAGGAAAAGCAACACACACACACACACATATACACATAGATATATACACTCACATACAGACACACACACACACACACACATATATGCACAGACACTTATATACACACAGACACACATATACACATATACAGGTGCATCTCAATAAATTAGGATGTCGTGGAAAAGTTCATTTATTTCAGTAATTCAACTCAAATTGTGAAACTTGTGTATTCAATAAATTCAATGCACACAGACTGAAGTAGTTTAAGTCTTTGGTTCTTTTAATTGTGATGATTTTGGCTCACATTTAACAAAAACCCACCAATTCACAATCTCAACAAATTAGAATACTTCATAAGACCAATAAAATCATTTTTAGTGAATTGTTGGCCTTCTGGAAAGTATGTTCATTTACTGTATATGTACTCAATACTTTGTAGGGGCTCCTTTTGCTTTAATTACTGCCTCAATTCGGCGTGGCGTGGAGGTGATCAGTTTGTGGCACTGCTGAGGTGGTGTGGAAGCACTTCACTCTGTGTGCATTGAATTTATTTAATACATGAGTTTCACAATTTGAGTTGAATTACCGAAATAAACTTTTCCATGACATTCTAATTTATTGAGATGCAAATGTGTGTGTATATATATATACACACACACACACATATATCATGTCAGTTCGTGTAGACTGGTCTGATTCTTGTCTTTCTCTGAGGGGGTGTGTTTGTTTAATGACTTGATCTTGAACCAGAGAACGATGCTTTCACTGAGAAACAGCTGATAGAGAGTTTACCGTAATTCAGTTTTAGTGAAAACAGATGCAGATGTGGAAACCTTCTGTTGTGTGTCTGCTGCACACTTTGTTCTATTTTTTGCATTAAAGTAGCCGCCACGGCATCAATGCACAAGCAAACACGAAGCTGATATTTTGTCATGCTGTATGAAAGGTAGAGATGTTGATGCAGTGATGTGTGTGTCGTTCAGGGACTTTCTGCCGAGAGGATCTGGCATCGTCACTCGCAGGCCTCTGGTTCTGCAGCTCGCCCACAGTAAAGCAGGTAAACACACATTACTGAGCTGCTTCTGAACATCTGACCTCTCTCGGTCTCTTAACGACGCACTGAGCGGGCCGTGGAGATGCCATGCATCCTCAAATATTCCCCTAATTCAAGCTTTAGTCATTGACATCAACAATAGTGCAACAATAAACCTATTTATATAGAAAAGTGATGCATAACTACTGAAACAAAACATGCCTGAGCACAGCAGGGCTATTATAGTTCAACTTAAACCATTACAAATACAATAATTGTTACATTAATAAAATAAATCTTATAAATGCAAAGAATCCACTAAAAAAATGTGTTTTTAATTCATTTAGTTTTATCTTAAGTAAGAAAACAACAAAAACTAATAATGACTCTATACACGGATTATTAATAATAAGCTCAAATTTAAATGAAAATAAAATTGAAGTATAAAATCTAATTTAAATGTATATAAAACTATAATCATATCTCCGTGATACTAAAATAACACAAGAGCACAGTAAATGTAGGTCTGTGCATTGAGACAAATTATACAAAATGTGTTGATTATAAAATATAATTTTAGACTTTTAGAAATTTATACTTTTTTTTTTTTTTTGGACAAAATATGCAGTTGTGTTGACTTAGATGCAAATTCATCATCGTTTTCTTCTTGCATTTGGAACCGATTAACAATATTTAAATGTATTTGTTTTTAAGATTAAGTACTAAAATAAGAAAAAAATAAACTGAAATATAAAAATGAAAACCATTTTTTTTAATAAAATTGCCTATTTCTTAAAAAAAATTGCTTGAATGCAAAAAAATTAACAAAACAAAAAACACTGATTCAAAATATTAATAAGAGCTCTTATATGTTCTATTAATGACTCATATAAAACATATTGTCTCTGTCTGTAGAGTATGCAGAGTTCCTGCACTGTAAGGGCCGTAAGTTTGTGGATTTTGACGAGGTTCGTCTGGAGATCGAGGCCGAGACGGACCGGATCACCGGATCTAATAAGGGAATCTCCCCGGTGCCCATCAACCTGCGCGTTTACTCGCCCAACGGTAACTCAATCATTGACACACAGTGAAAGACCACCGCTGTCTCACGAGGAAGACTACAGATGTGTGTCCTCTCTCTCTCTGTCTCAGTGTTGAATCTGACGCTGATCGATCTGCCCGGCATGACGAAGGTGGCGGTGGGAGACCAGCCGGTGGACATCGAGTACCAGATCCGGTAAGAGATGTTGTGCTGATCAGGTACAGGACCCGAGTGAGACACTGACGGCTCTTCTCCATCTGCTATCAGAGACATGCTGCTGCAGTTCATCTCCAGAGAGAACTGCCTGATCCTGGCCGTGACGCCGGCCAACGCCGACCTCGCCAACTCCGACGCGCTGAAGATCAGCAAAGAGGTGGACCCTCAGGGTGAGAACAAACCTCTTCATACCTGCAGCGCTTCATGTTCAGAATGTTCACGCACTTCAGTCGGAAGAAAGCTCTTTAAACGTTACTTCTGCTCTCGGAATGTTCAAAAGTAACATTCTCACAGTGTTTGCAAATGATCAAATGGAATGTTTGAATAAACATTGTTAAGACTTGTAACGTCTTAACTGGACGTTCAGAAAACATGCTTATTAAACCTTTATTGAGAAGGTTGGTTCTCTCTGGATGTGATTGAGGAACTGTTGACCTTTAACCTCTGCCCTGCAGGTCTGCGCACCATCGGTGTGATCACCAAACTGGACCTAATGGACGAAGGAACCGACGCCAGAGACATCCTGGAGAACAAGCTGCTTCCTCTGCGCAGAGGTACAACTCATTTCTCCTTTTCTTTTAGCTTAACTCTAATAACTGAAACTGTGATAGACTTCAATGAAGTAATAGAAACTATAGAGACCTAAACGAGTAGTAAGGAACATTAAAACAGAGAAAACTAATTATTTTGTCCTCTTGAATGCATGGAATGGAAACGTATTTAATGGTTTATACATTATGTCACAGATTTTCCGCAGAGCTTTAATTATTATCTTGGTATGGAAGCAGAGCTCACAGTACACACACGCACGCACGCACGCTCTCTCTCTCTCTCTCTCTCTCTCTCTCTCTCTCTCTCTCTCTCTCTCTCTCTCTCTCTCTCTCTCTCACACACACACACGCACTCTCTCTCTCTCACACACACACACGCACACTCTCTCTCTCACACATACACACACACACGCACACTCTCTCTCTCTCTCTCTCTCTCTCTCTCACACACACACACGCACTCTCTCTCTCTCACACACACACACGCACACTCTCTCTCTCACACATACACACACACACGCACACTCTCTCTCTCTCACACATACACACACACTCTCTCTCTCACACACACACACACACACTCTCTCTCACACACACACACACACACACACACACACACACACACACACACACACACACACACTCTCTCTCTCTCTCACACATACACACACACACTCTCACTCGCTCACACACACACACATTGGGCCTCATTCATGAAACACAAGCAGATTTTATTTTTTTTGTAAATCATTCGTAAAAAGCCGTTCTGACGCAAACTTTCAAATTAATAAAATAGTTTGTATTTGAACTATGTTAGCTGGTCTGAAATAAAGGTACACCTGCTCCTTATTACCAGGTGTAAATGGTGCATAACACGTTCTGTTTTTTGGCATTTCAGCTGGCTAAATGCGTTGGTGGACACACGTTATTGAATATTTATTTGCATCCTTTTTGCAGTTCATTAACACACGCATGTTTAACTATCAAACCAGACGTTTATGAAGCGTTTGTGAATCCGGAGAGTTTTCAGTCTCTGTGTGTGTGTGTGTGTGTGTAGGTTATATCGGTGTGGTTAACCGCAGTCAGAAGGACATTGACGGCAGGAAGGACATCAAAGCTGCACTCGGTGCTGAGAGGAAGTTCTTTCTGTCCCATCCGGCATACAGACACCTTGCCGAGAGAATGGGAACACCGTACCTGCAGAAAACACTCAACCAGGTACACACACACACCGTACCTGCAGAAAACACTCAACCAGGTACACACACACACCGTACCTGCAGAAAACACTCAACCAGGTACACACACACACACACACACACACACACACACACACACACACACACACACACACACGTACCTGCAGAAAACACTCAACCAGGTACACACACACCACGTACCTGCAGAAAACACTCAACCAGGTACACACACACACACACACACACACACCGTACCTGCAGAAAACACTCAACCAGGTACACACACACACACACACACACACACCGTACCTGTAGAAAACACTCAACCAGGTACACACACACAACACACACACCGTACCTGCAGAAAACACTCAACCAGGTACACACACACACCGTACCTGCAGAAAACACTCAACCAGGTACACACACACACCGTACCTGCAGAAAAACACTCAACAAGGTACACACACACACACCGTACCTGCAGAAAACACTCAACCAGGTACACACACACACACCGTACCTGCAGAACACACTCAACCAGGTACACACACACACCGTACGTGCAGAAAACACTCAACCAGGTACACACACACACCGTACCTGCAGAAAACACTCAACCAGTACACACACACACACCGTACCTGCAGAAAACACTCAACCAGGTACACACACACACACCGTACCTGCAGAAAACACTCAACCAGGTACACACACACACCGTACCTGCAGAAAACACTCAACCAGGTACACACACACACACACACACACACACCGTACCTGTAGAAAACACTCAACCAGGTACACACACACACACACACACCGTACCTGCAGAAAACACTCAACCAGGTACACACACACACCGTACCTGCAGAAAACACTCAACCAGGTACACACACACACCGTACGTGCAGAAAACACTCAACCAGGTACACACACACACCGTACCTGCAGAAAACACTCAACCAGGTACACACACACACACACACACCATACCTGCAGAAAACAGTCAACCAGGTACACACACACACACACACACACACCGTACCTGCAGAAAACACTCAACCATGTACACACACACACACACACACACCGTACCTGCAGAAAACACTCAACCAGGTACACACACACACACACACACACACACACACACACACACCGTACCTGCAGAAAACACTCAACCATGTACACACACACACACACACACACCGTACCTGCAGAAAACACTCAACCAGGTACACACACACGTACCTGCAGAAAAACTCAACCAGGTACACACACACACACACACACCGTACCTGCAGAAAACACTCAACCATGTACACACACACACGTACCTGCAGAAAACACTCAACCAGGTCACACACACACACACCGTACCTGCAGAAAACAGTCAACCAGGTACACACACACACCGTACCTGCAGAAAACACTCAACCATGTACACACACACACACACACACACACACACACACACCGTACCTGCAGAAAACACTCAACCAGGTACACACACACACCGTACCTGCAGAAAACACTCAACCATGCACACACCACACCGTACCTGCAGAAAACACTCAACCAGGTACACACACACACCGTACCTGCAGAAAACACTCAACCAGGTACACACACACACACACACACACACACACCGTACCTGCAGAAAACACTCAACCAGGTACACACACACACCGTACCTGCAGAAAACACTCAACCAGGTACACACACACACCGTACCTGCAGAAAACACTCAACCAGGTACACACACACACACACACACACACACACACCGTACCTGCAGAAAACACTCAACCAGGTACACACACACACCGTACCTGCAGAAAACACTCAACCAGGTACACACACACACACACACCGTACCTGCAGAAAACACTCAACCAGGTACACACACACACCGTACCTGCAGAAAACACTCAACCAGGTACACACACACACACACACACACACACACACACCGTACGTGCAGAAAACACTCAACCAGGTACACACACACACCGTACCTGCAGAAAACACTCAACCAGGTACACACACACACCGTACGTGCAGAAAACACTCAACCAGGTACACACACACACCGTACCTGCAGAAAACACTCAACCAGGTACACACACACACCATACCTGCAGAAAACAGTCAACCAGGTACACACACACACACACACACACACCGTACCTGCAGAAAACACTCAACCATGTACACACACACACACACACACCGTACCTGCAGAAAACACTCAACCAGGTACACACACACACACACACACACACACACACACCGTACCTGCAGCAACACCTCATAGTGTCGTTTCATGGACTCTCTCCAGCAACTGACGAATCACATCCGTGACACTCTGCCGGCGCTGCGCAGCAAGCTTCAGTCTCAGCTGCTGTCTCTGGAGAAGGAGGTGGACGAGTACAAGAACTTCAAACCGGACGATCCGGCGCGCAAAACCAAAGCCCTGCTGCAGTGAGCCGGCACCAGCCCTTCTGCACGCTTACATTCTCATAACGTCACTGCTTCACGCTTCGATTAATATATTAGATATGAAGTCATAATAACAGTAGGCTTTCGTAGGATGGTGCAGCAGTTCGGCGTGGACTTCGAGAAGCGGATCGAGGGCTCTGGCGATCAGGTGGACACTCTCGAGCTCTCCGGCGGCGCGCGAATCAACCGCATCTTCCACGAGCGCTTCCCATTTGAGCTCGTTAAGGTACGACTAGCCTCGTTTGCTCACCAGGTTTGACTTTGTGCTGGTTGTGGATGGAGAACATGAGGGTTTTGTTTATGAATTAATGCATCTTTAAGGATCTAATCAAACCTGTGTGTGTGTGTGCGCGCACGTGTGTGTGTGTGTGTGTGTGTGTGTGCACGTGTGTGTGTGTGTGTTTTAGATGGAGTTTGATGAGAAGGAGCTGAGGAGGGAGATCAGTTACGCCATCAAGAACATTCATGGAGTCAGGCAAGAGAAAAAACTCATCATACATCATAACAGCCACACTAATCAAGAAACAGAAATAAAAACACAAAAACGAGGATGGAGACAAAATTATGAAGATCTCAAAGTAAAAAAAAAAACATGGTAGTGCTGCCGAACAATTAATTGCATCCAAAATTAAAGTTTTTGTTTACATAATAAATGCATGCACTGTTTATTCTTTATGTGTATATAAATACACACGCATGCATGCATATATATATATATATATATATATAGCCTGTAGAAAAATGTAATGTCCATATATGAAATATATGTATATATATATATTAAATGAATATAAATATACATATAAATGCATGGAAATATTTTCAAAATATATATGCATTTACACTGCGTTCCAAATTATTATGCAACTGATATTTTTCTCTGATTTTCCTAATTAGTCGATGCAAATGACAGTCAGTATATTTTTCAAGTCTTCAACCGTTAGGGTATAATTAGAATTTTATTGAACAAACCTCCCAATGCTAACAGTATTTATTTAAAAAATGAAAAACTCAAAATGCACTGTTCCAAATTATTATGCACAACAGAGATTGAAAACATTTTATAGGTTGTAAAGAACTGAAAATGGTCATTTGTTGAATTTGCAGCATTAGGAGGTCATATTTAGTGAAATCAAAAGCTATTTCAATCAAAAACATCCTAGCAGAGCAATTTACATGTTAACATAGGACCCCTTCTTTGATATAACCTTCACACTTCTTGCATCCATTGAACTTGTGAGTTTTCGGAGAGTTTCTGCTGGAATTTCTTTGCAGGATGTCAGAATAGCCTCCCAGAGCTGCGGTTTTGATGCTAACTGCCTCCCACCCTCATAGATCTTTCACTTGAGGATGCTCCAAACGTTCTCAATAGGGTTGAGGTCAGGGGAGGATGGTGGCCACACCATGAGTTTCTCTCATTTTATGCCCATAGCTGCCAATGACACAGAGGTATTCTTTGCAGCGTGAGATGGTGATTGTCATGCATGAAGATGATTTTGCTGCGGAAGGCACAGTTCTTCTTTTTGTACCATGGAAGAAAGTGGTCAGAAACTCTATATACTTTGCCAAGGTCATTTTCACACCTTCAGGGACCCTAAAGGGGCCTACCAGCTCTCTCCCCATGATTCCGGCCCAAAACATGACTCCTCCACCTCCTTGCTGACGTCGCAGCCTTGTTGGGAAATGGTGGCCATCCACCAACCATCCACTTCTCCATCCATCTGGACCATCCAGAGTTGCACGGCACTCATCAGTAAACAAGACTGTTTGAAAATTAGTCTTCATGTATGTGTGGGCCCACTGCAACCGTTTCTGCTTGTGCGCATTGGTTAGGGGTGGCCGAATAGTAGGTTTATGCACAACTGCAGGCTTCTGAAGGATCCTACACCTTGAGGTTTGCGGGACTCCAGAGGCACCAGCAGCTTCAAATACCTGTTTGCTGCTTTGTAATGGCATTTTAGCAGCTGCTTTCTTAATCCGATGAATTTGTCTGGCAGAAACCTTCCTCATTCTACCTTTATCTGCACAAACCCGTCTGTGCTCTGAATCAGCCACAAATCTCTTCACAGAACGATGATCACGCTTAAGTTTTCATGAAAAATCGAATGTTTTCATACCTTGTCCAAGGCATTGTACTATTTGACGCTTTTCGGCAGCAGAGAGATAATTTTTCTTTCCCATATTGCTTGAAACCTGTGGCCTGCTTAATAATGTGGAAAGTCCTTCTTAAGTAGTTTTTCTTTAATTGGGCTCACATGGCAAACTAATTATCACAGGTGTCTGAGATTGATTTCAGTGATCCAAAAAGCACTGAGACACAACACCATCCATGAGTTTAATTGAAAAATAAATAAATAAAATGTTTATGACACTTAAATCCAATTTGCATAATAATTTGGAACGCAGTGTATATATGCATAATAAATATACAGTACACACACATATATTTTGTAAACAAAAACTTTTATTTGGGATGCAATTAATCGCTTGACGGCGATCAATATATCAGATTTATATAAATACATAAATTGCAATTAGGGCTGTCACGATATTCGATTTTTCATATCACGGTTATTGTGGCCATAATAATTCACGATATCGATAAGGATACTGATAAACACAGGGCACGAGACTCTGGCTTTCTCTGACTTCGTTGGAGCTCCCATGAAATAATGAGAGAAAATATTGTCAAGTTTAACAGTATGACGAATAAATATTAATGGTGACACTTTATTTCGTTGTTCAGATCTGTTATGCTCTGTAAAAGGTTAAGCTGGTCGCAGTGCCATGCACTTAATGCCTCATCTGCGGTCGCTCTAGATGCACATTAAAACTGAATTAGCAGCTCTTACTGCATGACTTCAGTGGTGCCAGTGCAACTATAGGTTAAAGAGATGAACGGGTTAAATATATGAACACAGAAAACCTCTGTTAACAGATTATTGTAACATTTCCCATTCTATGACTAGTAAAAAAATGTAAACTTATGATGAACACGGCTTTTCTCGGAGAAGCTGCTGCGAGCGCTGCTCTTCTTCTTGTTTGACGGGTGTCAGAGTTAAGGTGCGGTACTGCCACCTGAAGGCCAAATAGGTACTGGCGCTGGAGTATACATGTTTAAATCAAATCACTTTTATTGTCACATCACCACAGCACAAGTGCCTTGGTGAGTGAAATTCTTATGAGCGTGCTCCAGACAGTGCAAAAAAACAAAACAAAAACAAAAAAACAACAATTTACATATGGACAGTACATATTTACAGTTTACATTTATGCATTTAGCAGACGCTTTTATCCAAAGCATTTAGTCTATACATATTTTTGTCAGTACATTATCATAAGAGTCCTGTTCATTTTCAATATTGCGGTTATCGCCAATATCGTCACACACTAAATTAACACGATATCGATAATTGTTGCTTTGAATATCATGATTATCGTCAATACCGGTATATCACGACACACCTATTTGCAATTAAAATAACAAAAACAGATAGTGTAATAGTGTAAATTCACAATATCTAGGCTATTTTCTAAGGCACGTTATTAATCTTGTAAACAGTTATTTTTAGTGTGTTACTTTTTCTTTGTAATATGTTCTATATTATTGTATATTGCTACATATTATATATAATTTTTTTGCATAAGATGCATCGCATAACATATATAGTACATTACATATTTTCAAAATCATCACTGCTTTGCATTTTACAAAACCAAGACTTAAAAAACATGAAAAAAATCGAGGATAAAAAAGATAGATATAAATAAAGGAGGTTTACTAATTGTTGTTGCACATCCAGCGAGATCCGCATGCTTTCTGTTCAGTGGTTCTGTCTGCTTGTGTGTGACCTCAGGACGGGGCTCTTCACCCCTGACATGGCCTTCGAGGCCATCGTGAAAAAGCAGCTGATAAAGCTGAAGGAGCCGTGCCTCAAATGCATTGACCTGGTGATCCAGGAGCTCATCAACACGGTCAGGCAGTGCACGCTGAAGGTAGACGGAAAGAAAGAGCCGTCAAACACGCATGTCAGCACGCTAACATCTGACCCGACTCACGGTGCCGCAAAGCAAAAACACTGCAATGATGATGCTACACGCTCCTGTCATGCCATCCTGTCTGCTTTAAACTAATGGACAAAATCAACATTTAAATAACTTATTTCAAGCCAGCGATAAAAATCTGACATGAGCGTTTCTTTCAAATTTCAATAATGTATTTTGAACCAAACCGAATCGTAACAAAACCTGACACAAAATGTCCTGTTAATGTTTTTATGCTCAAATAGTGTTACTTTTTTTCACATTTTAATAACCTATTTTAAATCGGCAATAATATCTGACACGAAATGTCCCATAAACATTATTTTTTACACCCAAATAGCATTATTTTGTTTTCATATTTAAGAAATTTATTTTTAAAAAGCAATAAAATCTGACATGAACTGCCTCATAATTGTTGTTTTTATGCTTAGATGGCATTAAAATATTGTTATTTTTATTTATCTAAAAGGCTACAAACTATGATCTTAAGATCATCAATATTAAGACATAATCATGCGGGACATCATGAAATTGTATGAACATAAACTTATTTGAATATAATATTTTGGCGTTAAAATCAACGATTCTGGTTGAAGTGCTGCAATTTCAAGTAATGTCCCATGTCTCGTTTATGAAAGACAAAGTACAGGATGAATGGGTTGTGCTTTTTTGTTTTTGTCCATCCGTCCGCTTTTTCCCAATATTGTGCCCCTCTCACCCCAAGTAACACACCACTGTCCCGTGATCCTCCAGGACAGGGCTCTTCACCCCTGACCTGGCCTTTGAAGCCATCGTGAAAAAGCAGATAGTTAAACTGAAGGAGCCGTGCCTCAAATGTGTGGATCTGGTGGTGACTGAACTCGCCACGCTCATCCACAAGTGCACAGAGAAGGTAAAACAAGACCGTTTCTGACTGAGGCCCCGTAACCAATCAAACCCAGTCCTGTTACCAAACCCGTCT
Organism: Oxygymnocypris stewartii; assembly: GCA_003573665.1. Lineage (NCBI taxonomy): Eukaryota > Metazoa > Chordata > Actinopteri > Cypriniformes > Cyprinidae > Oxygymnocypris > Oxygymnocypris stewartii. The sequence continues at coordinate 25,936 of QVTF01008767.1, read as the reverse complement.
TGATTGATCGGTCATGTAACCAATCAATCCCAATCCTGTAACCAAACCCGCTTTGATTGACAGATCCCATAACCAATCAAATCCAGTCCAATAACCAAACCCAGCTTGATTGACAGATCCCGTAACCAATCAAATCCAGTCCAATAACCAAACCCAGCTTGATTGACAGATCCCGTAACCAACCAAAACCCAGTCCTGTTACCAAACCCGTCTTGATTGACAGATCCCGTAACCAATCAATCCCAATCCTGTAACCAAACCCGCTTTGATTGACAGATCCCGTTACCAATCAAACCCAATCCTGTAACCAAACCCGCTTTGATTGACAGATCCCGTTACAAATCAAACCCAGTCTTGTAACCAAACCCGCTTTGATTGACAGATCCCGTTACCAATCAAACCCAGTCTTGTAACCAAACCCGCTTTGATTGACAGATCCCGTAACCAATCAATCCAATCCTGTTACCAAACCCGTCTTGATTGACAGATCCCGTAACCAATCAAATCCAGTCCTGTAACCAAACCCGCTTTGATTAACAGATCCCGTAACCAATCAAACCAAGTCCTGTTACCAAACCCATCTTGATTGACAGATCCCGTAACCAATCAAATCCAGTCCTGTAACCAAACCCACCTTGATTGACAGATCCCGTAACCAATCAATCCCAATCCTGTTACCAAACCCGTCTTGATTGACAGATCCCGTAACCAATCAAATCCAGTCCTGTAACCAAACCCACCTTGATTGACAGATCCCGTAACCAATCAAATCCAGTCCTGTAACCAAACCCACCTTGATTGACCGATCCCGTGACCAATCAAATCCAGTCCTGTAACCAAACCCACCTTGATTGACAGATCCCGTAACCAATCAATCCCAGTCCTGTTACCAAACCCACCTTGATTGACCGATCCCGTGACCAATCAAATCCAGTCCTGTAACCAAACCCGCTTTGATTGACAGATCCCGTAACCAATCAAACCCAGTCCTGTTACCAAACCCGCCTTGATTGACAGATCCCGTAACCAATCAAATCCAGTCCTGTAACCAAACCGCCTTGATTAACAGATCCCGTAACCAATCAAATCCAGTCCTGTAACCAAACCGCCTTGATTGACAGATCCCGTAACCAATCAAACCCAGTCCTGTTACCAAACCCACCTTGATTGACAGATCCCGTGACCAATCAAATCCAGTCCTGTAACCAAACCCAGCTTGATTGACAGATCCCGTAACCAATCAATCCCAATCCTGTTACCAAACCCGTCTTGATTGACAGATCCCGTAACCAATCAAATCCAGTCCTGTAACCAAACCCGCTTTGATTGACAGATCCCGTAACCAATCAAACCCAGTCCTGTTACCAAACCCACCTTGATTGACAGATCCCGTAACCAATCAAATCCAGTCTTGTAACCAAACCCATCTTGATTGACAGATCCCGTAACCAATCAAATCCAGTCCTGTAACCAAACCCACCTTGATTGACAGATCCCGTAACCAATCAAATCCAGTCCTGTAACCAAACCCACCTTGATTGACAGATCCCGTAACCAATCAAATCCAGTCCTGTAACCAAACCCACCTTGATTGACAGATCCCGTGACCAATCAAATCCAGTCCTGTAACCAAACCCGCCTTGTTTGACAGATCCCGTGACCAATCAAATCCAGTCCTGTAACCAAACCCGTCTTGATTGACAGATCCCGTAACCAATCAAATCCAGTCCTGTAACCAAACCCGTCTTGATTGACAGATCCCGTAACCAATCAAATCCAGTCTTGTAACCAAACCCATCTTGATTGACAGATCCCGTAACCAATCAAATCCAGTCATGTAACCAAACCCGTCTTGATTGACAGATCCCGTAACCAATCAAATCCAGTCCTGTAACCAAACCCACCTTGATTGACAGATCCCGTAACCAATCAAATCCAGTCCTGTAACCAAACCCGTCTTGATTGACAGATCCCGTAACCAATCAAATCCAGTCCTGTAACCAAACCCACCTTGATTGACAGATCCCGTAACCAATCAAATCCAGTCCTGTAACCAAACCCAGCTTGATTGACAGATCCCGTAACCAATCAATCCCAATCCTGTTACCAAACCCGTCTTGATTGACCGATCCCGTGACCAATCAAATCCAGTCCTGTAACCAAACCCAGCTTGATTGACAGATCCCGTAACCAATCAATCCCAATCCTGTTACCAAACCCGTCTTGATTGACCGATCCCGTAACCAATCAAATCCAGTCCTGTAACCAAACCCACCTTGATTGACAGATCCCGTGACCAATCAAATCCAGTCCTGTAACCAAACCCACCTTGATTGACAGATCCCGTAACCAATCAAATCCAGTCCTGTAACCAAACCCAGCTTGATTGACAGATCCCGTAACCAATCAATCCCAATCCTGTTACCAAACCCGTCTTGATTGACAGATCCCGTAACCAATCAAATCCAGTCTTGTAACCAAACCCATCTTGATTGACAGATCCCGTAACCAATCAAATCCAGTCCTGTAACCAAACCCACCTTGATTGACAGATCCCGTAACCAATCAAATCCAGTCATGTAACCAAACCCACCTTGATTGACAGATCCTGTAACCAATCAAATCCAGTCCTGTAACCAAACCCACCTTGATTGACAGATCCCGTAACCAATCAAATCCAGTCCTGTAACCAAACCCACCTTGATTGACAGATCCCGTGACCAATCAAATCCAGTCCTGTAACCAAACTCACCTTGATTGACAGATCCCGTAACCAATCAATCCCAATCCTGTTACCAAACCCGTCTTGATTGACAGATCCCGTAACCAATCAAATCCAGTCCTGTAACCAAACCCGCTTTGATTGACAGATCCCGTAACCAATCAAACCCAGTCCTGTTACCAAACCCATCTTGATTGACAGATCCCGTAACCAATCAAATCCAGTCCTGTAACCAAACCCACCTTGATTGACAGATCCCGTAACCAATCAATCCCAATCCTGTTACCAAACCCACCTTGATTGACAGATCCCGTAACCAATCAAATCCAGTCTTGTAACCAAACCCATCTTGATTGACAGATCCCGTAACCAATCAAATCCAGTCCTGTAACCAAACCCACCTTGATTGACAGATCCCGTAACCAATCAAATCCAGTCCTGTAACCAAACCCACCTTGATTGACAGATCCCGTAACCAATCAAATCCAGTCCTGTAACCAAACCCACCTTGATTGACAGATCCCGTGACCAATCAAATCCAGTCCTGTAACCAAACCCGCCTTGTTTGACAGATCCCGTGACCAATCAAATCCAGTCCTGTAACCAAACCCGTCTTGATTGACAGATCCCGTAACCAATCAAATCCAGTCCTGTAACCAAACCCGTCTTGATTGACAGATCCCGTAACCAATCAAATCCAGTCTTGTAACCAAACCCATCTTGATTGACAGATCCCGTAACCAATCAAATCCAGTCATGTAACCAAACCCGTCTTGATTGACAGATCCCGTAACCAATCAAATCCAGTCCTGTAACCAAACCCACCTTGATTGACAGATCCCGTAACCAATCAAATCCAGTCCTGTAACCAAACCCAGCTTGATTGACAGATCCCGTAACCAATCAATCCCAATCCTGTTACCAAACCCGTCTTGATTGACCGATCCCGTGACCAATCAAATCCAGTCCTGTAACCAAACCCAGCTTGATTGACAGATCCCGTAACCAATCAATCCCAATCCTGTTACCAAACCCGTCTTGATTGACCGATCCCGTAACCAATCAAATCCAGTCCTGTAACCAAACCCACCTTGATTTACAGATCCCGTGACCAATCAAATCCAGTCCTGTAACCAAACCCACCTTGATTGACAGATCCCGTAACCAATCAAATCCAGTCCTGTAACCAAACCCAGCTTGATTGACAGATCCCGTAACCAATCAATCCCAATCCTGTTACCAAACCCGTCTTGATTGACAGATCCCGTAACCAATCAAATCCAGTCTTGTAACCAAACCCATCTTGATTGACAGATCCCGTAACCAATCAAATCCAGTCCTGTAACCAAACCCACCTTGATTGACAGATCCCGTAACCAATCAAATCCAGTCATGTAACCAAACCCACCTTGATTGACAGATCCTGTAACCAATCAAATCCAGTCCTGTAACCAAACCCACCTTGATTGACAGATCCCGTAACCAATCAAATCCAGTCCTGTAACCAAACCCACCTTGATTGACAGATCCCGTGACCAATCAAATCCAGTCCTGTAACCAAACTCACCTTGATTGACAGATCCCGTAACCAATCAATCCCAATCCTGTAACCAAACCCGTCTTGATTGACAGATCCCGTAACCCAGGGGTTTTCAAGCTTTTAGGACATGCGCCCCCCCCAAGTTTGTCTAATATAACTCAAAAATATATTTGTCTAATATATTAGTTCTTAGTTATTACAGAAATGTGGCAAAACATCTCTGGAGAGAACCTCAAATTATTAAATTCGAAAATTATTTCCATATTTGGATCAACATAGACTACATTTGTGAACGCACACTTTCTACAATGTCACGTGTCACACTTCTGTGCACGTCTTACAGACTGCAATTTACAATGTCAACTTCATTGTGCTGTTACGCATTTCGAGCAGAATTTCACTAAATTGGTTCCCAACAGCATCAGGTGTTTTATTATTGGTGAGTAGAATTATTTATTTAAATAAATGTAATCGTTCAGATATCATAATATTTAGGCTATAAATAATATTATAAATCTGGCTGGTTTGTATTGATGACGTACTATTTTAATAACATGCCCGTGATTCTTGCACTTGGACCATAGTGCGCCCGGTGGAAAAAAAGGTTAAGAACCACTGCCTCAAGTCATTGGTATATATTCACCTGCTGTCTGTTCGGGCGCTTCGGGTGTGCGCGAGCATAGAAACGCTCTATCACAACGCCTGAGTACCGCATTGAGATGTCTTGGGCTTACAATTACTTTTATGTTTAAACTGACAAGACAAAACACGTGAGGATGAAACACTTTCTTGAGGAAGCAGCACTGACCTGATCGTTAATATAGTTTTGGGGGGCTGAAACCCAGCTAAAAATGGTTTCGAACCGCCCCTGCTGGTATAGCGTGCGTGATTATACTGAAACATAAAAATATAACCAGTTTACCTGATTCAATGTGATGTCTGTCTGAAATAACAACATGCCAATCCGTAGTTGGATTTCTGACACACCTAACCGTAAATCATCTTACTGATACTCCAGCCAACTCTTACTGTCGACTAACAGCGGGAGTCAGATTGCCCCCTAGTGGATGGATAAAGGTTTGCTAGCTCGTATTTATAAATTCTCAAGGGAATGTCTCTGAATTAATTGATTCTCGCGCCCCCCTTGACATGTGCTGGTTTGAAAACCCCTGCCGTAACCAATCAAATCCAGTCCTGTAACCAAACCCGCCTTGATTGGCAGAACCCGTAACTAATCAAATCCAGTAAATTCCCTCTTAATAATAAAAACAGTGTGTGGTATAGCTTATAATCTTGCGTTCAGTGTTTGTCTGCAGTGGATGAGCTCAGCTTGTGTTTGTTTTGTGGTGATTATATTTACTAATCACACTAATCTACTAATCACAGTCACGTTCACTATCAGTGTTTAAACACACATGGGTTCGGATTTGCATGCTATCCTACTCGTCCGTGATTATTTCAGTCTCTATAGAATCTTACTGGAGACATAATGATGTCAAGCGTCACTCATCAGTGTGTGTGTTTCTGCTGCAGTTCTCAGTGTGTGTGTGTGTGTGTGTGTGTGTGTATATGAGTGTGTTTCTGCTGCAGTTCTCAGTGTGTGTGTGTGTGTTTCTGCTGCAGTTCTCAGTGTGTGTGTGTGTGTGTGTGTGTGTGTGTGTGTGTATGAGTGTGTTTCTGCTGCAGTTCTCAGTGTGTGTGTGTGTGTGTGTGTGTGTGTATGAGTGTGTTTCTGCTGCAGTTCTCAGTGTGTGTGTCTCTGCTGCAGTTCTCAGTGTGTGTGTGTGTGTATATGAGTGTGTTTCTGCTGCAGTTCTCAGTGTGTGTGTGTGTGTGTGTGAGTGTGTTTCTGCAGCAGTTCTCAGTGTGTGTGTGTGTGTGTGTGTGTGTGTGTGTGTGTGTGTATATGAGTGTGTTTCTGCTGCAGTTCTCAGTGTGTGTGTGTGTGTGCGTGTGTGTGTCTCTGCTGCAGTTCTCAGTGTGTGTGTGTGTGTGTGAGTGTGTTTCTGCTGCAGTTCTCAGTGTGTGTTTGTGTTGTAGTTGAACTCGTATCCTCAGCTGAGAGAAGAGACAGAGAGAATCGTCACCTCCTACATCAGAGAGAGAGAAAGCAAAACTAAAGACCAGGTGTGTTTCTAAACCTTCCTCTCAAATCAACATGCTCATGATTTCTTAAAAAAACACGTCATATAGCATGTTTGGGGATTATTTAAACACAATGGGATTGTGTTTCAGGTGATGCTGCTGATTGACATCGAGCTCTCCTACATCAACACAAACCACGAGGACTTCATTGGTTTCGCCAAGTGAGTGACCTCTGACATCTGTTGACCTTTGACACTGATTTCAGTCACACGAGTGTAACTATAGTGAACACGTGTGTGTGTTTCAGCGCGCAGCAGCGGAGCGCAGCCGTCAGTAAGAAGAGAGCCATGCCCAACCAGGTACAACACACACAGCAACACAAACTGAGCCGAGCGCTGATTGGTCTGTCTCTCCTCCTCATTATCATATTCCCGCCCCCCGCTGCAGGTGATCAGACGCGGTTGGCTCACCATCAACATCAGCATAATGAAGGGCGGATCCAAGGACTACTGGTTCATCCTGACCGCAGAGTCTCTGTCCTGGTACAAGGATGAGGAGGTGTGTGTGTGTGTGTGTGTGTGTGTCTGTGTGAGCGTGAGTGTGTGTGTGTGTGTGTGTGTCTGTGTGAGTGTGTGTGTCTGTGTGTCTGTGTGTGTGTGTGTGCCTGTGTGTCTGTATGAGTGTGTGTGTGTGTGTTTGTGTCTGTGTCTGTGTGTGTGTGTATGTCTCTGTGTGAGCGAGCGTGTGTGTGTGTCTCTGTGTCTGTATGTCTCGGTGAGCGTTTGAGCGTGTTTGTGTGCGTGAGCGAACTTGTGTATGTGTGTGTCTCTGTGTCTGTATACCTCTGTGTGTGTGTGTGTGTGCGCGTGAGAGAGTGTGTGTGTGTTTGTCTGTGTGCTTTTGTGTGAGTGCATGTGCAAGATGGACGTTTACTCCTCACTTTGTGGGAAAATTAAGCCCGTGTGTGCGTTTGTGTTTTCCAGGAGAAAGAGAAGAAGTTCATGCTGCCTCTGGATAACCTGAAGCTCAGAGACGTTGAGAAAAGCTTCATGTCCACCAAACACACCTTCGGCATCTTCAACACCGAGCAGAGGTGTGTGTCAGCCGGACACTGTTACTATCCTTCAGGAACCCGTCTGATGTGATGCACTGTTTTGTGCGTTCAGGAACGTGTATAAAGACCTGCGGCAGATCGAGCTGGCCTGTGACTCTCAGGAGGACGTGGACAGCTGGAAAGCCTCCTTCCTGCGCGCGGGAGTCTATCCTGAGAAAGACCAGGTAACGTCTCGCCTGCAAATGTGTCCCTGGAGCACAAAACCAGTCTTGAGTCGCTGGGGTATATTTGTAGCAATAGCCAAAAATACAGTGCAAGGGTCAAAATGATAGATTTTTCCTTTATGCCAAAAATCATTAGGATATTAAGATCATGTTCCATGAAGGTATTCCTACCATAAATATATCAAAACTTAATTATTGATTAGTAATATGCATTGCTAAGAACTTAATTTGGACAACTTTAAAGATTATTTTCTCAATACTTAGATTTTTTTGCATGCTCAGATTTCCAAATATTGTCCAATCATAACAAACCATGCATCAATGGAAAGATGATTTATTCAGCTTTGACCCTTATGGTTTTGTGCTCCAGGGTCACATATCTCACGTGAAGCTTACATTGATCGTCGCCTGAATCTTAGCATGACCCAGGTTATGGAAAAGTATTTGTGTTTCCAGACTTTTTGAAATATAATAGAAAATAAAGCATTCAATGAAAATAAATGTATTGTACAAGATAGGGCTGGGCGATATGAGCAAAAATGTATATCTCTGTATTTTTTTGGCTGATTTGCGGTATATATGTCGGTATTTTGTATTTGGATTAAACAGATAAAGTCAATGTAAGCATGGAGGCATATATAATGTGCAAAAAGAGTTAAAATCACATTGTAACATTTCAATCTAAAAACTAAAATAATGCTTTTAAAACTAAAAATGAAAATAATAAAAAAGCACAGACTAATTGAGGCTGTTTTGATGACCTCATTAGACACTACAGTTCGTGCTATGATACAAATACACTTACTTGCAGGTTTAAAATTCTACATATGTCACATTTATTGTCCAACTATAAACGTTTCATCATAATGTATATTTAGTTATTGCTCTCCGTCTGTTTGGCGCTCGCTCTGAATGAAGTCTGTGCAGTTTAGTGGAGAACCACAAAGCAAAAGCTCGTGCACTTCTGACAGCAAAATGGGAATATTTCCATGGCTTTCTAACATTTACAGATGGAGAATATACAGTTGAAGTCAAAAGTTTACACACCCCTTGCAGAATCTGCAAAATGTTGATTATTTTACCAAGAGGGAATATACAAAATGCATGCTATTGTTTATTTAGTACTGACCTGAATAAGATATGTCACATAAAAGATGTTTACATATAGTCCACAAGAGAAAATAATAGTTGGATTTATCAAAATGACCCGGTTCAAAAGTTTTCACTTGGTTCTTCACACGGTGTTGTTAGCTGAATAATGCACAGCTGTGTTTATTAGTTTAGTGATAGTTGTTCATGAGTCCCTTGTTTGTCCTGAACAGTTAAACTGTCTATGAATCCTTCAGCTCACACTAACTCTTTGGTTTTCCAGCATTTTTGTGTATTTGAACCCTTTCCAACAATGACTGAATGATTTTGAGATGCATCTTTTCACACCGAGGACGACTGAAGGACTCATACACAACTATTACAGAAGATTTAAACACTCACTGATGCTCCAGAAGGAGAAACCATGCATTAAGAGCGGGGCGTGAAAACTTTTGAACAGAATGGAGATGTGTATATTTTTCTAATTTTGCCTAAATATCATATTTTATTTATTTAGTACAGCCCTTCAGAAGCTAGTTACATGTTTTCCAGAAGACAAATAAAGTTAATTTTACCCCGATCTTCAAATGCATATCCTCTTAATGCATGGTTTTTATTGCATCATTTTATAATAATTATAGAGCGTCTAATAATTTGTATTATTATAATGTCTGTATATTAATGTCACTTAAAGAAAAGCAATGGAAAAAAAATTTGAAGTTAAAAATATTTACAGATGACTGAACTATATACCAAAAATAAAGCTGAAAATAAAGCTCTATGAACATTTATGTTAAATATGGCCTGCAAATCTCGCAGATTCCCACAACTGCACATTTATCTCGCTTAACTATGACATTAATCTGACTGTGAATCTCAACCTTTTCTCGATCTTGTGAGATACAGATGTAGTTTTGGTAATAATTAATGAGATTAAGGTGAAGTTGTAAGGAGATTCGTCTGTGATTGTGGTGATTTAAAATGTTTGTCTTGCATGAATCTCATCATAACCTCAACTAAATCTCACATGAACTCATTGAATCTCACTTAAACTCGACTAATCTCAAATCTAAATCATGCATGATTAAATGTCACGTGAAAATCAGCCTTTTCTCATCTAAACACCAGCTCTTGTGAAAGTCAGATGTGGTCGAGGTGAGGTTTAGGTGTGAGGTAGTGATGAGATTCATCTTTGATTCTGGTGATATTTAGGTGAAGTAAATTTCACATGAATCTCACCCGAGTCTCATCGTAACCTCACATTGATTCTCATCTGAATCTCTCCAGAAGGCCGGGATCTCCGGTGGTTCTGAGATGGTCTGAACACATGTGGTCTCGTTGTTTTCTCAGGCGGAGAACGAGGCCGGCGTCGCGGCTGATTCACTCTCCATGGACCCTCAGCTGGAGCGGCAGGTGGAGACCATCCGTAACCTGGTGGACTCCTACATCGGCATCGTCAACAAGAGCATCCGAGACCTGATGCCCAAGACCATCATGCACCTGATGATCAACAGCGTGAGTGTGGGGTGGGGGGGGGCTTCTGTCTGTCTGTCTTTATCTATGTCTGTCTGTCTCCGTTTGTTCAGAGCGTGCAGTGTTTTCATGAAGCTCTTTCTCAGTCCTGACTGCTCTCGTGTCTGTGTGTGCGTCAGGCGAAGGAGTTCATCTACTCGGAGCTGCTGGCGTATCTGTACTCGTCTGGTGATCAGAGCAGTCTGATGGAGGAGTCGGCTGAACAGGCGCAGCGGCGCGACGAGATGCTCCGCATGTATCACGCGCTCAAAGAAGCGCTGCACATCATCGGAGACGTCAGCACCAGCACCATATCTGCACCTGTCCCTCCACCTGTGGACGACACCTGGATCCACACCGACCCCAGGTACACACACTCAATCTCTCTCTCACTCTCTCTCTATCACTCACTCACTCACTCACTCACTCACTCACTCACTCACACACACACTGTACACACACACACACACACTCACTCATTCACTCACTCACTCACTCACACACACACACTGTACACACACACACACACACACACACACGCTCACTCACTCACACACACACTGTACACACACACACAATCTCTCTCTCTCTCTCTATCATACACACACTCACTCACTCACTCACTCACTCACTCACTGTACACACACACAATCTCTCTCTCTCACACACACACACACACACACACACTCACTCACTGACGCACTGTACACACACACAATCTCTCTCTCTCTATCACACTCACTCACTCACTCACTCACTCACTCACTCACACACACACAGTACACACTCACTCACTCACTCACTCACTCACACACACACACTCACTCATTCACTCACTCACACACACACACACACACACACACGCTCACTCACACACACACTGTACACACACACACTGTTCACTCACTCACTCACACACACACACACACACACACACACACACACACACACACACACACACACACACAATCGCTCACTCATCAACACACTTACACACTCACTCGCTCACTCATTCACACACACACACACACACACACACACTCACTCACTCACACACTCACTCACACACACACACACACACACACACACACACACACTCACTCACTCACACACTCACTCATAATTTTAAATTTCTATAATTTAATTCATTTTAAGTAAGTGTTTTGATTTGGTTTTTATTGCTCTTTAAAACTAGTATTTTATAGTAACATTTAATTATTTTTTTTTACATTTTTGATTTTTAAATGATTTATTTTGTATATTATTGTCAATTGTTTTAATGCTTAACATTTCATGATATAACTCCTTTTCAGTGTTTTATTTACCATTTTTAAGATTTAATATTTTTGTGAATTCAGATTTTTTGTGAATAGACGCATAACCTCTTGATTTTAATTACAAAATAGTAATAACAGAAGTGTATTTTGCCCTCTCTCTGTCAGTCCTCCATCTCAGCGTAAACCCTCCTCAGGCACGGCTCCGCCCCCTGGCCGTCCCCCTGCAGTGCGAGGCCCCACCCCCGGCCCTCCAGCCCCGCCTCCTCTCAACCCCTCCCCTGCGTTCGGAGTTCCGCCCGTTCCATTCAGACCTGGCCCTCCTCCAGTCAGCGTTAATGCGTTTGGGAGTGGCCCGCTGGAGGCTCCGCCCCCTCAGGTGCCGTCTCGCCCCGCCCGTGTGCCGCCCGCTCTGCCACCCGGGATACCCAGGTACGACCGACACCCTCCTCAAAGTCTCACGCTGCCTCAATTATTCACTTAAACTTGAAAAATAACCTATTTTACTAAAGAAATTACCAGTAGTGACATTACAAGTCCTACTATTGTGAAGGCTTAGAGCCTTGAAAAAGGAGCCGAAGAAGAAGAAAACTTCCCAATTCAACACGTTTATACTTAATATTTTTAGACATTTTCTTCAAAATGTAACGAGTTTATTCTCAACATTTGTAAATTATTAGTTTTTTGTGTGTTTTATTTTGAACAGATTGTCATTTTAAAGTATTTTATTTTGATTAGTTTTTTGTAGTGCAGTTAGTTCATTTTAACAGTGTCTGCTGAACTGGTCTCGTCGGCTAGTAATGATCTTCTAGTTGTTGATGGGCTTGTGTCTGTGTGTAGCAGGAGGCCTCCGAACCGGCCCACGATAATCAGACCTTCAGAGCCGTCGCTGCTGGACTGAAGAGATGCAGACGAGAGGGAGCTTTAGCACGGAGAACGCCGAAGGAGACTACAACACACAGACACACACATACCAAAATGCACACACACACACACACTACCCCACACATACATACACACATACTAACACTCCCTCTCACAAGCATATACACACACACACACACACACACACACACTCTCTCTCTCTCTCTCTCACACACACAAACACACACACACACACTACCCCACACATACTAACACTCCCTCTCACAAGCATATACACACACACACATACTAACACTCTCTCACACACATATATACACACACACACACATACTAACACTCTCTCACACACACACACACACACACATACACACATACACGTACTAACACTCTCTCACACACACTAACACGCACACACACACTCACGCACACATACTGACGCTCACACACACACACACATACACACATACTAACACTCTCTCTCACATTCACACACACACACACATACAAACACACATACGCATACTAACACTCTCACACACACACACACTAACACACTCACACACATACTAACACACACGCACACACTCACGCACACATACTGACGCTCACACACACTCACGCTAATACACACACACACATACAAACACTCTCTCACACACATATATACACACAAACACACACGTATACTAACACTCTCTCACACACGCACACACACACACTCACGCACGCTAATACACACACACACTCGCGCGCGCACACACACATACACACACACACACTCACGCACGCTAATACACACACACACACGGCCTCTCTCTCACACACACACACACACACACACACACACACTCATGCTAGCACACACTCACGCGCACACACACACATGTCCTAGTTCACGAAAGGGCGTTGACACATGATATTTGATACTCTTCAGTGCTTTTTTCCGAGTAGTAATAACAACAAGACATTTGATGATCGAGTTTAACAAGCCTTTCCACAGATATGATGTTTTGTAGAAATTATGATTTCAGGGGATTTGTTGGGAGGTAACGTGTGGCACAGATGTCCGTTCATTTCACACAGAATCATGTTTACAGACGACTGAACCTCGACCGACCACACTAACTCTCCAGTTTCTGATTAGTGCAGAAACACTGTATCACGCATTCCTAATGAAGAGCACACAGCATGTTCAGTTACATCATTCCTGAACACTACTTATGCTCTAAACGACACACTAATTACAGAACCTCGTCTTAATACATGCACACAATACTGTGTTCATTAACACCTATGTACTTCGATCATAGAATGGTCAAATATTGAGAAGTGCACTTAATAGTAAGTAATTCTAGATGTGAGGACTTGTTTCTCGTGATCTGAAAGCAGTCTTTGCATTGATTTGGGTTTGATATATAAACTCGTTAGGGAAATGATTTTATATCATATGTGTAACATGAGATCTTCCTTTCATCTGTTCATCACTCCTCCATTTATTGTCTCGTCTCTTGTTATTTTTCATGACATTTCGCAAAGGACTGCGAACAAATGCATGCTTAACTAAAATGTAATGATTATCAATAAAAAGGCAATTTGTGTAACTAAAGATTTTGATTATTTTTCTCAACTGTTCACGTTGTCTGCAACCCAAAGGATTTATTATTTTGATCAGAATCAGTTCTGATGGGGTAAATATATATAATATACTTTTTTTTTTATTAGAGTTTTTACTTCCATAACTTAATGTGAAACCACTGGTCATGATCATTTTTAATAAACAATTTTTTTATGGTACGTTTTTTGTATTTTATACAGACTTGTTGTCATGGTAAAATTATCTGTGCATTTTTATTTAATAAATGTTATTTTTTTAATATATTCATGATTTAATTAATTAGTAGTAAGCCTTTTATATGAAAAACTACTTTTTGCTAACATAACGATGCATTTCTAAGTGAAAAAAATGAAATTTTATTTATGAATTATGGAAAATGTTTCTGGATGAAGGTCTTTGTGTAAATAAGAGGTTTAATGTCATCTGATGCAAAAAAAAAAGTCATTAGTTATTACAATTAGTAAATGAACGTATTGAGAAAACCACTATTGATCAGTGAACACCAGAGACACCGTGTACAAACATACGACCCCTTTATTAGATTTAATGTGTAAAACCCTTTAAAAACCCCACACGATCCCCATCGTTAACAGCATCCTCTAACGAAGACCCGGCGATGAACATGTAATGCTCGTAACGTCCAGTCTCTCGTATTATCTGTGGTCTCAGGAGCACACTCTCCTCCTGTCGTCGAACAGCCGGCGGACCGTGTACACCTGTGTCAGCGCCACGCTCAGCAGCACCAGCAGGTTCACACAGGACCAGAAGGAGACCCGCCACAGGTTGTCCTCCAGCAGGTTCCTGTCGCGCGCCTCGAAGGCCCTCAGGACCGTCTGCATCTGCCGACTGCGCTCCAGCCGCCGGTGAACCGTCTCCATCGACTCCTGCTCACAAAACATCACAGAAACCTCACAATCTACACTAAAAAACACCATATTTACATCAAGAAATTACATTATTCTGCTAAAAGTGCTCTTATAGTTAATTAGACACAACTACACACATGACCACCAGAAATTAAAACATTCATATCGGATGAAAAACTAACTTAAGATCTTAAATTTGACTAATTAGAATTTAAAATATGTATATCATATTTAAATAATTTTTAGAAGTAATTGATATAGATCTGAATTAAAACAAATATTAAACTTAAAACGTCATAATTAGAAATGTTGCCTTGAAGTTTGAATATATTAAAATTAATTAAAGTTAAATGGATGTTATTAAAAATGAAAGCACATAAATTAAATTAGAAAGAAAAATGTTAATTGATTGAAATATGAATTAATAATACTAATATAACGCAGCTGAAAGTAAATAAAGCTTTGCATTGAGAGATTATTTTAAATGAAATAAGCAGTTTTGCACTAATTATTATCCAGTTATATATATATATGTCAATTAAGAAATTAGATTTAGTTTAAAGTCAGTGTTCTTATTGATTAATTAAAACTGTTTTGGTAATTGAAATAGAGCTGAAATAAATAGTAGATGAGGGGGGGGGGGGTCAATTAAGTACTAAAATAAATTAATATAACTAGATAAAAAATGAATGAAAATGACAAAATCACATGAAGTTATTAAAAATAAAAAGTAACATGTTACTAGAAATATGAGTACATTGTATAAAGAATGCCAGAATAACAGCACTTAAAATGAAAGCATTCGCATTCACTCGCCTTTATGTCATCCAGCTTGTACTCTAATAGGCTCTCGGGCTCTCCAAGCCCCGCCCACTCGTCGTCCGCTCCGACGTCATTGGCTGGGTGGTCGAGGATGACCTCGAAGAAGACCATCTTCTCAGAGAACCTGCTGAAGCTGTTGTCGAAGCAGATCTGATAGTCTCCCGCCTCCGTGGACTCCACCCTGAAAACAGCGGACCAATCACACGCGAGTAACCGGCAGCCAATCATACGAAATTGGTCTTTGTTTGGTCCGTAGGATTTGGTCAAAATGTAGCCCAAAAAAAATTAATGCTGAAAATTGGTATTTGTTTGATCCGTCGGAATTGGTTCAAATTTAGCCCCAAAAAATCAACGTTGAAAATTGGTCTTTGTTTGGTTCGTCGGATTTGGTCAAAATTTAGCCCAAAAAAAATTGTTGAAAATTGGTCTTTGTTTGGTTCGTCGGATTTGGTCAAAATTTAGCCCAAAAAAATTGTTGAAAATTGGTCTTTGTTTGGTTCGTCGGATTTGGTCCAAATTAGGTCCAAAAAAAATCAACGTTGAAAATTGGTCTTTGTTTAGTTCGTCGGATTTGGTCAAAATTAACCAAATAAATCGACGTTGAAAATTGATCTTTGTTTGGTTCGTCGGATTTGGTCCAAATTTAGCCCAAAAAATCAACGTTGAAAATTGGTCTTTGTTTAGTTCGTCGGATTTGGTCAAAATTAACCAAATAAATCGACGTTGAAAATTGATCTTTGTTTGGTTCGTCGGATTTGGTCCAAATTTAGCCCAAAAAATCAACGTTGAAAATTGATCTTTGTTTGGTTCGTCGGATTTGGTCCAAATTTAGCCCAAAAAATCAACGTTGAAAATTGGTCTTTGTTTAGTTCGTCGGATTTGGTCAAAATTAACCAAATAAATCGACGTTGAAAATTGATCTTTGTTTGGTTCGTCGGATTTGGTCAAAATTTAGCCCCAAAAAATTGTTGAAAATTGGTCTTTGTTTGGTTCGTCGGATTTGGTCAAAATTTAGCCCAAAAAAATTGTTGAAAATTGGTCTTTGTTTGGTTCGTCGGATTTGGTCAAAATTTAGCCCAAAAAAATTGTTGAAAATTGGTCTTTGTTTGGTTCGTCGGATTTGGTCCAAATTAGGTCAAAAAAAAATCAACGTTGAAAATTGGTCTTTGTTTAGTTCGTCGGATTTGGTCAAAATTAACCAAATAAATCGACGTTGAAAATTGATCTTTGTTTGGTTCGTCGGATTTGGTCCAAATTTAGCCCAAAAAATCAACGTTGAAAATTGGTCTTTGTTTGGTTCGTCGGATTTGGTCAAAATTAACCAAATAAATCGACGTTGAAAATTGATCTTTGTTTGGTTCGTCGGATTTGGTCCAAATTTAGCCCAAAAAATCAACGTTGAAAATTGGTCTTTGTTTGGTTCGTCGGATTTGGTCCAAATTTAGCCCAAAAATAGATATTGGTCTTTGTGTGCTATCTGTAACATTTGTTGTTTTTAAAGTCGCCTATCGCATGTCTACATAGAAAAACAATAGAAAATAGAAAAGTGCAAATTCGTTTTGTGTGAACGGCCCTCGACAGCACCATAGAACAGTGAAGTACGATGAGGCGGTAATACTATAGCACTAGCTGATTAACAGCATAGAACGATCCCCAAAATGAAATAGTGACTGAGGGAGATGTGAACACTCACATATGAACGCCGTCAGAACGGCGATACTCTGAGACCAGGTAGATCCCCTGAGGAGAGACGATGGAGAAATCCACATCCATACCTGCTCCAGCGATCACCTGCACAAACACAGCACAACATCTAACTCTGTGTGCCCTAGCAACCACACACAGCACCCTAGCAACCAGGCAGGAAGCTTTATAAGGCAAGCATCATTCACTTAAAAACCGGCACAACATGTGTGGATGTTGTGTGAATAAGATATCATCACGGATCTGAGGCAGGATATATACGACAGGCCGTGATAAACAAACATCTCACACCTTTAACTCTGGTGCAGCTGTGGTAAAATCACAGTAAACAAGCCATGAAACGGCTCATTGACTACATAAATAACACGTTTTTTCCATAACGTTAACGTAAATACTATAGTAATTTATAGTGAACACTGTGGTGTTTTTAAACCCTACTACAGTAAAGTACTTAAATTCATATGTTGTGGAGATATATCAACTATAGTAATAAAAACAAATGACTTTAGTTATCTTCAACTATAGGGTCTATTATACTACAATACACTACTGTAGTAAATACACTACAGTATTATTAGTTTATCAGTTCACTACAGTTTAATACTACAGTATGCTGTGGCACTCATTAACAAAGTGATGTAAACACTATAATATATACAGTATAACACAGTTTGGTTCAAAAACACTATACTGTAATAGTATCTTTTCAGTGGCAAATATTACGAGACTGTTACTTTTGAATGTTCTCTGAACGTTCTGAATATTTAAAAGGTGTTACACGAACGTTCGAAATGTTTCAGGAAACAAAGCGCTCCATGATCGTTATGAGAAGCACACACGAACGTTCTGTTTCCGCTCCCGGAAGAACGCGTGCTCGTAAGTGTGACGGTCACCTGGTACTCGATCTCGATGCTGCCGTTCTGGACGGCGCTCTGGTAGAAACACTCTTTACTGGCAGCTGGCAGCTGGAACGTGAACTCGCTGTCCGTGGGACTGAACGCGTTAACGGCGCCGATAAACAGCGCGACGCATCCGAGCAGGGAC
>QVTF01008767.1:0-5000 GCA_003573665.1 Oxygymnocypris stewartii | reverse complement strand
ACACGGATGTATTTTAAATGTGTTTTGTTTTTATTCTATGTACAATGCTTTGGCAATATGTATCTAAGTATGTCATGCCAATAAAGCAATATGAATTGAATTGAGAGAGTGTGTTTCATATATATGCATGTGTGCGCGCGTGCGTGTGTGTGTGCGCGTGTGTGCTCGCGCATGAATGCACTAGTCTCTAGGTCATCAGATAAGCGAGAGCGCCTGTGGTCACCTGTTTTGTTGTATAGTTTTTCCGGATTGGTTTATATTCGTGCAGATCTTCATGCATCTTCTGCATGCACACTAACACAAGAGTCATGTGACTCTAGGACTGCAGTGGGGAACTTCAAACACACCAATTCAATATTTCATCACACATAAATTTACAGAAATTAAATTACACAACAGCATCACGTACTTCCCGTTTCGTACTCTAGTAGCTGTCGTTTGATATTATAAATAAGACATTGTTACTTTTAATGTAAAGTATTAGTTATGTAACAACGTTTTATAAGTAGGATATTGTTACTTTTTATGAAATTAGCACATTGTTGTTACTTAAGGTAACTAAAATAGTTGCTTTTTATTTTTTTAATAAGTAGGATTTTGTTGCTTTTATGTAACAATAATTAAAAAGTTAAGTTTTACAAGATTAAAACAATATTGTTACATTAAGAAAAAAACAATACGTGACTTTTGTATATAATAAGTTGGATATTGTGATGTTTTATGTAACAATAAAAAAAAATATAGCTAGGATAGTGTTACTTTTTAAGTAAAAACTTAGTTTTTATGGAAGTAGCACAAAATGGTTACTTTAACAATTATAAAAAGCTACTTTATTTATTAAATTGGATACTGCGACTTTTCAATAACAATAATAAAATGTACTTTTTTATTGTACAAGTAGGATATTATGTTTTATAAAAAGTAATTTTCTATGAAATTAACACAATATTGTTACTTTAAACAACAACGGTTATTTTTTTAATTCAACAAGTGGGTGTCAGACTTGTGTTTGTCTTGTGTTTTGTTCCCCATGTGCTCCGTGACCCAGTTTCTGTCTCCCGTTGATTGTTAATTTGACTCCAGATTATGTCTCCTTAGTCCTTCGTTATCCTGTGTTTAAAAGGCCCGGTCCATTCAGTTAGTGTTTGTTGGTTCTTGAATGTCATCCTTGTGTGTGTACAGACGGCCGTTGTCTTTTGAGTCATTAAAGATTTTTATTTGAAGCTATCTCCGTGTCTCCTTGTTCCGTGTTCATGAGAGCTGTGACAGAAGAACCGACCTAAAAACAGTTACCTCTGTGCCGTTTTCCCCGAATTCTGTGGGCTTGCCTCGGCGATGACGTGGGAGGACGCCACCATAAACTCTCTGTTCTGGATCGGGGCAAATTACCATGGCCCCGTGGACCTCCCAGACACCACAGGACTGAGCTGGAGGGAAGGGATCCTCTGGTGTCTGGAGAGAGTCCAGCCCCGATCACGCAAGCTCACCACCATTCCGCAGCTCACGCAAGGACGCCGGCCACCGCTGACTCCAGCCCAGAGAAAGCTCCAGTGCCAGCCACTCAACAGCGTCCTCCAGTGGCAGCTCCTCAACAGAGCCCTCCAAAGTGCTCGCTTCTCCAGAGCGCCAGCCAGAACCAGCCTCTAGTTCCCCCCATGGATTTTTTTTTGAGGGGGTAGTATGTCTCCGGTATGGCTCCAGCCGTAGAGGCCTGGGCAGGAGCTGGGACCACGGCCTCTGAGGCGGTCCCGCCATGGCCTTCCGAGTCCCCCGTCCCGCCATGGCCTCCCGAGTCCCCCGTCCCGCCATGGCCTCCCGAGTCCCCCGTCCCGCCATGGCCTCCCGAGTCCCCCGTCCCGCCATGGCCTCCCGAGTCCCCCGTCTCGCCATGGCCTCCCGAGTCCCCCGTCCCGCCATGGCCTCCCGAGTCCCCCGTCTCGCCATGGCCTCCCGAGTCCCCCGTCCCGCCATGGCCTCCCGAGTCCCCCGTCCCGCCATGGCCTCCCGAGTCCCCCGTCCCGCCATGGCCTCCCGAGTCCCCCGTCCCGCCATGGCCTCCCGAGTCCCCCGTCTCGCCATGGCCTCCCGAGTCCCCCGTCCCGCCATGGCCTCCCGAGTCCCCCGTCCCGCCATGGCCTCCCGAGTCCCCCGTCCCCCTGACCCACCATTGGATGTTGTGTGGCATGAAGACGCGCCTTCCGGAGGGGGGCGTGTTGTCAGTCTTGTGCTCCGTGACCCAGTTTCTGTCTCCCGTTGATTGTTAATTTGACTCCAGGTGTGTCTCCTTAGTCCTTCGTTATCCTGTGTTTAAAAGGCCCGGTCCATTCAGTTAGTGTTTGTTGGTTCTTGAATGTCATCCTTGTATGTGTACAGACGGCCGTTGTCTTTTGAGTCATTAAAGATTTTTATTTGAAGCTATCTCCGTGTCTCCTTGTTCCGTGTTCATGAGAGCTGTGACAGAAGAACCGACCTAAAAACAGTTACCTCTGTGCCGTTTTCCCCGAATTCTGTGGGCTTGCCTCGGCGATGACGTGGGAGGACGCCACCATAAACTCTCTGTTCTGGATCGGGGCAAATTACCATGGCCCCGTGGACCTCCCAGACACCACAGGACTGAGCTGGAGGGAAGGGATCCTCTGGTGTCTGGAGAGAGTCCAGCCCCGATCACGCAAGCTCACCACCATTCCGCAGCTCACGCAAGGACGCCGGCCACCGCTGACTCCAGCCCAGAGAAAGCTCCAGTGCCAGCCACTCAACAGCGTCCTCCAGTGGCAGCTCCTCAACAGAGCCCTCCAAAGTGCTCGCTTCTCCAGAGCGCCAGCCAGAACCAGCCTCTAGTTCCCCCCATGGATTTTTTTTTGAGGGGGTAGTATGTCTCCGGTATGGCTCCAGCCGTAGAGGCCTGGGCAGGAGCTGGGACCACGGCCTCTGAGGCGGTCCCGCCATGGCCTTCCGAGTCCCCCGTCCCGCCATGGCCTCCCGAGTCCCCCGTCCCGCCATGGCCTCCCGAGTCCCCCGTCCCGCCATGGCCTCCCGAGTCCCCCGTCTCGCCATGGCCTCCCGAGTCCCCCGTCCCGCCATGGCCTCCCGAGTCCCCCGTCTCGCCATGGCCTCCCGAGTCCCCCGTCCCGCCATGGCCTCCCGAGTCCCCCGTCTCGCCATGGCCTCCCGAGTCCCCCGTCCCGCCATGGCCTCCCGAGTCCCCCGTCCCACCATGGCCTCCCGAGTCCCCCGTCTCGCCATGGCCTCCCGAGTCCCCCGTCCCGCCATGGCCTCCCGAGTCCCCCGTCCCGCCATGGCCTCCCGAGTCCCCCGTCCCGCCATGGCCTCCCGAGTCCCCCGTCCCGCCATGGCCTCCCGAGTCCCCCGTCCCCCTGACCCACCATTGGATGTTGTGTGGCATGAAGACGCGCCTTCCGGAGGGGGGCGTGTTGTCAGTCTTGTGCTCCGTGACCCAGTTTCTGTCTCCCGTTGATTGTTAATTTGACTCCAGGTGTGTCTCCTTAGTCCTTCGTTATCCTGTGTTTAAAACCCCGGTCCATTCAGTCAGTGTTTGTCAGTTCTTGAATGTCATTCTTGTGTGTCTACAGACGTCCGTTGTCTTTTGAGTCATTAAAGACTGTTATTTGAAGCTATCTCTGTGTCTCCTTGTTCCGTGTTTATGGGAGCTGTGACAGTAGGATTGTTAATTTTTAAGACACATTAATAAAAAGAAAATTTTCATGACAGCACAACATTGTTACTTCCTGTGAGATTACCACAATATAATTTTTTTGCAATAATACTTTAAGTAATAATAATAACAAACAGTTACTTTTTTATATACTAAGTAGGATTGTGTTACTTTTTAAGCAACAATAATAAGTGACTTTGCATGTAATAAGAAAGATATTGTCACTTTTTAATAACAATAACAAAAAGTTACTTTTTAAGTAAATGGAGAACAAAAAAAAGACGTTTCAGAAGACAGACGTAAGTATTTAGAAACAAATTATCATCATACAGCCAAAACTTCCTCATTTTAGTTTCTTTACTCTGGTGAACCCCCTCCCTAGCGCTCTTTCGCTCTCTCTCTCTCTCTCTCTCTCTCTCTGAGACGCACACTCCTCCGCGAGCAGCAGTGGGCGGTCATCTCTCTCTCTCTCTCTGAGACACACACCCCTCCGCGAGCAGCAGTGGGCGGTCATCTCTCTGTGTCTCTGGGCTCAGTCAGGGTCAGGGTCAGAGGATGTCAGGTTGCTCTCAGCAGACTCTGAAGCTCAGATGATGCTGGTGTGTTTGCTGTGCTGGTGGTGAGCATGGACTCTCACACACTGCACTGAAGGCTTCACACACTCTCTGGAGGAGCGGGAGGTGTTAGGTCAGTCGTACAGGAGCTGCAGCATGGCGGACGCAGCTGAGAGCGTGAATAAAGACATGAAGGTGTTTGTGGTGGACAGCCAGGCGTTTCCACCTCAGGTGTCTGTCAGGAGGGACGGCCCGCGGCTCTCCGTCATCTACCTGCTGCTGGCCGTGGCTCTGCTGGGCGTCTTCATCGAGGCTGGGTTCATCGTGCATCTCTACAGCAGGCCCGCGGTGAGTCCTCCTGCATGGGATCCTCATCATACAGTTAGCACTGTACTTAGATATTTTGCGTCCAGAGTTTGTGTTTTTAATTTTTGTAATGTTTTACAAATGTTTGCACTTACTATATGCACACACACACACACACACACACACACAGACACACATGTTGGTTTTTATGGTTTACGGGGACTTTCCATAGGCGTAATGGTTTTTATACTGTAAAAACTGTATGTGCTATTGCCCTACACCTAAACTTAGCCCTCACAGGAGACGGTGCATTTCTACTTTCCCTCAAAAAAACTTACTCTGTATGATTTATAAGCGTTTTGAATTATGGGGACACTGAAAATGTCCTCATAAATCACCTTCTCCTTGTAATACCTATGTTATACCCATGTCATTATACAAATTTGTGTCCTCATAAACCACATAAA
>QVTF01008766.1:15000-23684 GCA_003573665.1 Oxygymnocypris stewartii | reverse complement strand
GTATGCTCTCACCACACACCAGCTACAGGTGGAGAGGAGAGAGTCATAGAGCCAATCAAGTGTATGCGCTCACCACATACCAGCTACAGGTGGAGAGGAGAGAGAGTCATAGAGACAATCATGTGGATGGGGATTATTAGGAGGCCATGATTGATAAGGGCCAGTGGTGGGAATTTGGCCAGGACACCGGGGTTACACCCCTACTCTTTACGAGAAGTGCCATGGGATTTTTAATGACCAACTGCAATATCCTCTGTAATCCTTTTTTAAAATCAAACTAATTTAAAAATAATAATTATGGACGATACTCTTGCTGGAAGTGTAAAACATGGATCGTATACCAGGAATAACTCTAAATGAAAACAAATACGATCAGTTTATAGATGCGATCCATAAGTGTAGGCCTCATCCTGTCTATGTGTAATAAACGCATGTGTAGTAAAGTGTTCATGGAGAGAGGGAGGCGTGGATGTGTCATGATAAACACTTCTGCAGATGAAATGAGAGCACATTAAAGTCCAGATGGTGAAAGGAGAATATTAACTCTAAAAAGCAAGAAGCTGCTGCTCAATTACTGCACTTTGTTTCCATGAGTTGAAGCTCACTATGTTAATCTGCATTTTTTTATTCCCTTCATAAAACATCGCACAGAGAGACGCCACGGCGAACGCCAACCTGGTAATAGCTTTTATGTCGCCTTCATTCTATTACAAAAATACAGCACTTACTTAAACAAAAAACCTATGGAGAAACATTTCATTTTTCCATAACTGGTAATTAAATGTTCTTCAAATGAGTTCATTGAAATCATGGCGTTCATTTGTGCTAAGCTTGGGATTTAATAGACTTTGTTAAACAGGGATTGTGAGTGAATATTAAGCTAGTCACCCACTGGGATTGTATAATGAATGAATGTCGCCATAATCCCAATAATAGTGGATTCATTTTCATTCAATAGCTTTATTAAAGTTCAACGGAGGATGTTTATGTCTAGCACACCTATCATGATTAGACTGAATGAGATCTCACAAATTAACCTAAACATGACTTTAAAGGAATATCAGAGGTTTAGAAGCAAAATAATATGCGTGCATTTGCATTATAGCAAATGGAGGGTAATGCATCCGATCTGTAAATGTTCAAATATTTCAATTGTTTGGCTACAAATAAACATTAGCATTGGGAGTAATGCATTAAAAGTAATCTGATTTATGCAATCAGATTACTTTTTCAAGTAGCTAGTAAAGTAACGCAATACTTTTAAATATACAACGACATATCTGATACTTTTTCAAATAGGTAACATCATTTGTTTTTTATTTATTCACTGACATCTCTCCTGTCCCGTGGTGAGCGAACTTGGGAGTAAGGTGCAGAGGCACTTTTAATAATAATTTTTATATAATAGTCTTTACAGTTGACAAAAATTTTAACTTTTGTTTTTTTTATATAAAAATAAATAAATAAGCAATCCCTGCCCTGGTGATACACCATAATGCAAAAGTATAGTAATGGACTACTTTGCATAAAAAAATAACTAAGTAACGCAATTCGTTTGTTTGATTGAGTAACTCGTGATTTTGTATGCATTTGTACAAAAAGATACACGTTTTAGGAGAGATTAAACCGACAGTGAGTAGATCATACAAATACGTACAAATGAGTTTGCACAAATTCGTATGAATTTGTGAGAATAGTTATAAATTGCCATGAGACAGTGTTGGTATAGTTTAACTAAACATGAAAATTACGTCTTCATTTATTGACCCTCAATTCCTGTAAGACTTGCGCTCATCTTCAGAACACAAATGCAGATATTTTTAGTATTCGCTCATGATTTCAATCCATTCATTGAAAGACCATGCAACCACAATTGTCATGCATCAAAACTGACAAATACTTTGTAAAAGCAACCCGTATTCATAATGTGCTTGTATGTACTGCATTGATCAATGTTTATACGTGACCTAAACTGCTCAATTCATAAGAATCACAGTACTTTTACAATGTCTTTCTGAAGCATGCAAAGTGTTTGACTTTCAATGGATGGGCTAAAATGATGAAAGGCCATTAAAATTATCTTCATTGGTTTTGCGAAGATGACTGAAAGTCTTTGGAACGACATGAGTAAATAGACGAGCTACCCCTTTGACATGCTTTTATAGGAAAAAAAATCTCTTATAAACCCTTTACGTGTAAACTTATACCATATTTATGTTTGAATGACAATGGAGCATCACAAACCCTAAAACTCTTAAAAACTATTGTAAATTTGATGATTGAAAACTATAAACTTGAATAATTTAGCCCCATTCCCTTCCTTTGTCTCAGCTATTTATGTATGCATGTTTTTTTATTTATGTATTTTTTGTCAAAAATATCAATTGAGCTTAACTTCTTTTGAGCCCAGAATATTGCTTCAATGTTGTACATCATGTGAGCTGTACGATAAAATAAATAATATAAATAAATCCCCTGCAATACATAAACTATATATAAAAACTAACTGATCGTATTAAAGGTATTTGCTCAGGCATGCAACATTATTACGATGGGCTGTGGAACCAGTATGGGCGAATATAGCAGCAAACACCTACTAAAACAGGCCAAAACATCCCATAGGCTTGCACTGCTAGAGGAACTCAAGCCATATTGAGCCCTGAGACCTGGTGGGCTGTAATGGACAGTAAGCAATTACACAGAAACACACTGGCGACCACTCACAACGCCCTTATCACAACGGTAGTGTGCTTTTCTCTTCACATTCAAACACCCCTGATATTTATTTAGAAAGTTAAAAAAAATGAGTTTACACTATTATCACTTTTATTGATCAGCCCACTGCAATACAGACCATTTTTGAGTGGACAAATATCGATTGCTGTTTAAATATGAATTAGCTTCTAAAAGGCTTTTGAGGTTTTAGAATGCGATGAAGCTGTTTTCACATCTTCAGTTCAGACAGAATATCATCATCCACCTGGATCGTGTCTTTTTGTGTAAGTCTGAGCAAGGACATCACCGCTTCGATAACTATGAGAGGAAAACGTTTCGAAGGCCCATTGATGTCCGTGGTGTTACGGCTCACAGAAAAACAAATCGCAAGCTCTCGCTCACAGCTGAGGCCATTGCTCAAAAACAATGGGAGAACTCGGTAATGGTTACAATAATTAAATGTATGGGGATGAACTGTAAATCATACAGCCATTTATTTTTAAACAATATTCATCAATATTCTCAAGGGGGGTGAATTCAGAAAGGTCATAAAATCTCTCATTAACAAAGACCTTGGTAATGTGCTCATATGAACATGAAGAGCCAGGAAATGGGATATGATGAATCTTAGTGCATTAGAGGAAGTATCCCTCTCTCTCTCTCTCTCTCTCTCTCTCTCACACTCTCTCTCTTACTCACTCTATCTTACTCACTCTCTCTCTCTCTCGCTCTCTCTCTGTCTCTCTCGCCTCTCTCTCTCTCTCTCACACTCTCTTACTCACTCTATCTCCACTCTCTCTCACTCTCTCTCTCTCTTTCTCTCTCTCTCTTTCTCTCTATCTCACTCACTCTCTCTCAGTCTCTCTCTTACTCTCTCTCTCACTCTCTCTCAGTCTCTCTCTCTCACTCTCTCACACTCACTCTCTCTCAGTCTCTCTTTCCTCTCATTCTCTCTCTATCTCTCTCTCTCACACACATTAATCAGAAGGGTCTCCCGCCCCCACAGCAATCGCTACTACTCATGAAATACTCTGAAAGGAAGCAAATGCTCTAGAAATGTTAACAAATCTAGTTCATTTTCATTCAAATGTCCTTGTGTCCACAATTACAACGGTTATACAATAACACAGAAGATGTAACTGACATAACCTGACTCAACACCGTCATTACAAGCCCTGAAGACGTGCTAACATCTCAAATGAACCAGATTCAAGTCCAAAATAATATTGAACATGAATAAATCAACCTAAATACATGAATCAATACCAGCAAAACTCATTCTCATGGTTCAAATCAGGCAGAAACAGTATTATTTTAGTACCACTGATATAGGTTGTTAATATTTTGAATTAGATTCATTTTTTTTTCTCCTGCTTTCATTTTAATTTCAGTTAAAGTTTTAGCAATTTTGTTTTTGAATATGTCCATTTAGATAAAAGTTTTAGAAATAGCACTTTTTGAGCAGTGTTTATCTGCTTGCATTCTTCCAGTTATTATAAAATAAAGGGAAGTCTCACGAAATCTGTCAAAAACATGATCATTTTAGATATGATGCCTTTAACTAATGCTGTGTTAAAAATCAATACATAATTAAATAAAATGCAAATAAAATATAATTGCATTATTCTAATGATATATTTAGATTAAAATCAAATTATGCATATATAACACACCTGAATGTATACTTTAAATCAACCTCTAACAAGCACAACCTAGCAGCTCTTACACACACGCACATGCAACAATAAATATCACACAATTTTCATAATGTATAACACAAGTGGATCCTTATAATCAAGCTCTGACAACACAAGCTAGTAAACAGTTCTTTCATCAGCTGAAGTATTTGAAATGACATCCACACAAACCCGATTATAAATCATGACAGCACATCTCAATCTCATTTGTGTTATTCATGTAAACAGTATGTTGGGTTTCACAGAGTATAAATATTTCACAGCTTCAGTGTTAGCTGTAAGATGCGTGTTATCTGAAGTGCACTAATTGCAGGGCCGTTTACATGTTTATGATATATCAATATACCACTTCTGTGATCTTAAAGTATGTTAAAATGACAGAAAACATTGTGGGACTGGTATGTTACATCAGGGCACTGCTAATTATATTTAAAGAAGCAGAAGAAAATAGTCAAGAAAATATGTTTTTCATATCTGGGACTCTTTATTTCTCTTGATTGTTGAGCAGTTATGCAGTCAGAGGGGACATAAATTCAATATTTATTCAGCGCTTTTGAGCGGCCTCCGAAGGCTTTTGTTGGGTGATCTAATTAATGAAATAATATGTTGATTTTCTAGGTCTGTGTCCCTAAGAACAGTCACTGAGACTAAGAGAATATTAACTTCCTTTTGGGACTCTGGGCTTGTCTTTATTTTTATTTTGACGCTGGCGGCTTTGTAGTTTGCGTGTCTTCCTGGCGTGGCTTTTCCACAGAGAGCTCGACCACATTTCAACATCTCCTGTGAGAATAGTCTTCTTTATTGTTTGCTCTCGTGAGCTAACGCTGCTCTAGGAGAGAAATCCTGTTTATTAAGATCCCCTCCAGCAAAGAGAGGCGTTTCGAGCACTTAAAGAGATACACATGTAGTGCTTGTGCACACAGACTATTAACAGCAAAATACAGAAGTACAGCCAGCAATACTCTACATGATATTATAATCAATTACTTGAATAAAAAACAATAATGTATAATTACAAGCTGCTCAAATAATTACTAATTAATTACATCCATTAGTATTACTCAGTACCTAACTATACTACATGATTACACTGCGGCATGAGCATTAAAGGAAAATGTGGCCAAATATCAATGAAGAAAAAAATATCAAAACACCCATACTAAAGGAATTTAAGTATATGACTAAATATAGTTTGGTCATCAAAAATAAATAAATGGAATAAATAAATAAATAAAATACAAATAAATAAATAAATAAAATAGAAATTGGTTTGACTTGTATGTATATACATATACACACACACATACACACAGTCAAACCAAAAATGATTTAGACAAGATATGTTTTATATATATATTTTACTAGTGGGTGCAGGACATTGTAGTTAATTTATGTAAGTGAGTATAGCAAAATAAAGTAAACTGTGTTTATACCCAAACAAATCTTCATACTGTGGACTTCAAGTAAAATGGATAAAAAATTTGGGACCAAAAACTATTCGGACACTTTTACCTGACTATGCTTTAGATGTTTTTTTCTTTAATTGCTAATGTGAGCTTTTTACACCACAGACTGAACTTTATTAAACACACACACATACTAAAGTAATCTAAGTATATGACTAAATATAGTTTGGTCATCAAAAAAACTTATAAATAAATACATATATATTAATGACCATTTTTGATATTTTGTACTATAGTTCATTTATGTAAGTGAGTATAGCTAAATAAAGTAAACTGTGGTATATTAAACCCAAAAATTCTTCATACAGTGGACTACCAGTTAAACTGATAAAACATTTGGGTCCAAAAACTATTCGTACTCTTTGACCTGAACATGTTTTGCTTTTAATTGCTAATGTGAGCTTTTTACACCACTGACTAAGCATTTCTTGCTAATGGGTTGACCTAAACTGGTATTATTTAATTGTGTACTTAAATTGAACAGCTGTAAATTCATTACATACCTTTCTATCAAAGTTATCTGACATTATCCGTCATTAATTTGTTCTGACACAGTTTAACTCTGAGTTCTTGTCATTTTTATTCCATGTTCTAAACAATAGCGAATAAACTGTGATAATGTGAGAAATGTTGAAGGTGTCTGAATAATTGTTGGTTTGGCTGTATGTATACATGTCATCAGTTAAAGCGATCTAAAGATGTGCCAGAGGTCTGACGCACTGATGGACAGATGCGGCTCAGCTCGGACCGGAAGGGGGCGCTGTCGAGTTTTGAAACCGCGTGTCCGCGAGCATACATACGGGCTCCCCGACCACGTTTGTGGGACAGTGGAGAAAAAAAATCTAATAAATCTATATATTCACATTAAAACACGATAAAGACGCGTGCTCTGTGGAAACCATGTGGCCGTTTTAATTGCTTTAGTAGCTGCATCTGTCGCTAATATATGCGTCGTGCATTTATTTCTGTCAAATACGTCTAAAAAATAATAATAACCTATTATTAAAGATTTTAGTAGGATGCCTCAACCGATAACGTAATTAAACATACTTGCGTGACATTTATAGACTTTCATTAATGATTTATTTTAAGAAATGTCTTTAATATAGTCCTTTCAAACAAGCATTGATGGTATTGTAAATTATATTTTAAGGATATTAATTAATAGGCCTAAATCATTAGGATGCATGCTTGATTTTAAACAATAGGCAATGTGGTGGACAATACAATGAATGAAAAAGAGGCTTTACCGTGCTTTAAATAGCGAAAACCACAATCACTGTCCATAAAGAGTTAAAGTCGTTAGCTCTCTGTCAGTTCTGACAGTTCGGGAAACTTTGGTTTCTTCTCTAGTATGTAAATTGACCGTCAGATTCAGCGAGCCCATTGGCTACGAGTCGAGTCAATTTCGCATGTTCAAACCTGACGTCAGGACGGCTATAAAACTCAGCATTGCTTTTATACTGTGCTCGGTGATCCCTTTAAAAACTCTAGAACAAGCCCGGAGTACTTTTTTTTTTTCCAGCGAAGCGTCCAATTGCCAATCACATACATGTTACGGTCTTCATTCAACGAAACTATTGAAAAAAAGGGTCGCCACGCAGCCATGCAGTGTTACATTGTGTGCAACTCAAACGCGTCGACACTCGCGCACAAAGAGAGAGGGACTGGAGACGCGCGCGCTCCTGCGTCTGTTGCGCGAGAGGCGAAAGCGTCAATTTAAAAAAATAATCGGCGCCGGCGAACCCTTTCTCCAATTTTGAAGAATTAAATAAAGAATCAAGCTGGCTCACGCTGTCTCGAACCCGACCACTTTGACAGCTGCTCTTCACCCCCTTTGGAGGACTGTCAACAGCAAAAGGATGGCATCAGAACTGGGCAATGAGCAGCTCCGACCTGCCAACCAGTCCCCTGGCCATGGAATATGTTAATGACTTCGATCTGATGAAGTTTGAAGTGAAAAAGGAGCCGGTGGAGGCCCGATCGCAGCATCATCCAGTGCAGCCGCCTGATCGCCGGGGGATCCCTGTTCTTCCACCCCGATGAGCACGCCTTGCAGCTCGGTTCCCCCTTCCCCAAGCTTCTCGGCGCCCAGCCCGGGCTCCGGGAGCGAACAGAAGGCGCACCTGGAGGGATTTCTACTGGATGACCGGTTACCAACAGCAGCTCACCCAGAGGCTTTGGGCTTCAGCCCGAGGACGCGGTGGAGGCGCTGATCAACAGCAGTCACCAGCTCCAGAAGCTTCGACGGCTATGCTAGAGGGCAGCAGTTCGCCAGCGCAGCCGGCGCTGGAGGCGCCATGGCCGGCGAGGAGATGGGATCCGCCGCCGCGGTGGTCTCCGCGGTCATCGCGGCAGCGCAGCCCAGAACGGCGCGCCGCCACCACCACCACCACCACCATCACCACCACCCGGGGGGTCACCATCCGACACCCGGCATGCAGTCCAACGGCAGCCCCGTCAAGCCACCAGCACATGCACCTGGACGATCGCTTCTCGGACGAGCAGCTGGTGACCATGTCCGTTCGCGAGCTCAACCGGCACCTGCGGGGGGGTCAGCAAAGAGGAGGTGATCCGGCTGAAACAGAAGAGGAGGACCCTCAAAAACAGGGGCTATGCCCAGTCGTGCCGCTACAAGCGGGTCCAGCAGAGGCACGTCCTGGAGGGCGAGAAGACCCAGCTGCTGCAGCAGGTGGACCCACCTCAAGCAGGAGATCTCCAGACTGGTGCGCGAGAGAGACGCGTACAAAGAGAAGTACGAGAAGCTCATCAGCAGCGGCTTCAGAGAAAACGGATCGAGCAGCGA
>QVTF01008766.1:5000-10000 GCA_003573665.1 Oxygymnocypris stewartii | reverse complement strand
AAGCTCGACGGGCTGGATCCGAGCTCATCTGCATCTCTCCACGCTAAACATTTCCATTTAGAGTGATTTAAAGGAGGGAGTTTATGTCCCTGCCATGTGCGTCCATCATCCGTCCCCCGACCCCGCTCTGCTTCTGTAAACCTGAGTTATAGAGCCGCTATATGAAAAGATAATAATTTACCTTTCCCTCCACCGTTACAACCGAGGGAATGGATGTGTTTGTGTTGATTGCCTGAGCTCTGACGCTTTGCTTGTTACTTTAGGAGAGAGACAAAGAGACGTGATGCTGTGTTTTGGAAACTGGGGGAAAATAGCATACAACTCATAATTAAATAATACATCTGTGGTCTATTCAGCCTCAATGTCAGTTGCTTTCTATTTATCTGTGAAACACAAAAAGAGATTTGAGCAGGAAAGATTTAGTCGAAGGTTCAAGCTGCTCTTTATGTACCATGAAAGTGGACTGCGTCTGTCAAGCTTCAAAAGAAACTAATATCTATAACAGATCAAAATCACTTATTATGGGCAATCCTGATTAGGTTATTACAGATAATAATAATGATGTTTATTATTTTTTTGTAATCATATTCATCATACTTATTGATTTTATTGTTGTGAGGTCAAAATAGGAAATTATAGTTAAATTCATACCATTTCAGCCATTTATACATATAGCACAGTTCCATCATTTTTCTATTTTATTTATTTACTTAATTATTCCATTGCATAGTTTATTTTAAAAAATCCACTTGTTTGATGAACATCCTTTTACTCACAGCCATAATTATCTTATTTTTTCTTCATGTATGCATTTACTAATTTATTTAATTATTAAAATGTACAGTTCACACACCACACACACACACACACACACACACACACACACACACACACACACACACACACACACACACACACACACACCACACACTCACACACTCACACACCACACACACACACACACTCACACACTGTTTGTGCATGTGTGTGTGTATATTATATATAAAGAAAACTTTCTATTTATATTTTTCATGAACT
This sequence comes from Oxygymnocypris stewartii, assembly GCA_003573665.1. NCBI lineage: Eukaryota > Metazoa > Chordata > Actinopteri > Cypriniformes > Cyprinidae > Oxygymnocypris > Oxygymnocypris stewartii. Next base: position 8,962 of record QVTF01008766.1, on the reverse strand, counting down.
ATCCCTTGTACTCACACCCATATTTATTTATTAATTAATTGATTCAACTCATTTAATGGTATAGTTTGTTATTATAATGTTTCCCACATTTTAGATCACAGTTCAACTCATGACATTTCAGTCACTGACACACAGCATCATTATTATATTAGAATAATTTTAACATTTCATTTATACATTAACTTATTTAATAATATAGCTTATCGTATTATATGTTCTCCCACATTGTTAATGAATTCTCCCGTTAAACTCACCCTTGATTATCTAACAGGTGCTGATTCAAACAGCCCATATGTTTTTGTGCACTGTTTCCCACGTCTTTTAAAACTAAACAGCTTTCTTTGGAAATCATGAGAGAATTGTCATGTTTTCCTGAACTATCCCTTTAATTGCACAAGTATGTTAGAGTTTGAGGAAGAGCCCATAGACGGGTGTATATGTGTGTGGGGGTATTGTAGGCTTTGGCCTTGTGCCCGTCCTGTGTTATACCTGCATCTCAATGAAGCTCGCAAGGTGTCTGTGCTGCAGTCTCTCGCTCTCTCTCTTTAACCAGCGAGTCAAAGCGACATTGATCTCTCAGCCAGGCAAGGTGACCTACAGAGCACCACTTCCCAAGTCTTCTTTTCTCGTCCTTCATCTCTTCCCCTTCTCCTTTTTTTCATCATGGAGTCGGTGGCGGGCCGTGACCCTGGCGAGTGGATGTCATGTCCTGTGGCAGAGAGCACAGCAGTGAGGTGAATATGAAAACAAAAGCAAGGTCCTTGAACTGCTCTGTGCCACTCGTATCAGTAAAACGCCTTCACAAAGTCTCGTTTCACAACAGACCGGGCATCACCACACCACGCTTACGCTGCTACTGAGGGACTGTTATCTTTACCTTAAAGGGAAAGCACACTCAAAAGTGAATTTTGTTTTTCTTTTTCCCCCAATCGAAACATTAAAAAGAACTTGAGCACAATATCCAATGCCATATAACAGGAGTGGATGGTGACTTCATCTCAAGACACATTTAAAAAATATAAAGTAAAAATTGCAACATAGGCTTACTGAAAAAAAAAAGTGTTTCAACTTAAAAGTAAGCGTTCGCTTCAAAATTTACATTTAGGCAACTTGAGTTGCACAAGTGGCAACTTGGATATACATGAGTTGACTTTGGCAGCACACACTTAGGCCTACCTCTTTTAAGTTGAACATTTTTACACTGTTTTGCTAAACTCCAAAAATGTACCAATACATACAAATAAACTGCAATTTCCAGCTAAAATGAACACCAGCGGCAGTAAAACACCAACAACTTTTCTTCTTTATTACTCAAATTAGGATTACAGGGGCTGATTATTATATTGATTAATAAATACCTTACTTTCACACTGTGTCTTATGACCTCAGAGTATTACCATAGTAGGTGAGTTGTAAATAAATGAGCAACATTATAATATTTGCTTCACAGAGCTAATATGGCATAGATGTAGTAAACTTGCTCGGTAGCTCACCCTGGTACAGCGTTGCACTTGAGTCATGGCCACTCGATGAAAGAGCTCACAGGTTTGTTCAAGTAAGCTAAAACTACATGGCTGCTTAGCAAATGCGTTTTATCTCACCTTTGTTACTACTATTGTCTATGGTTTTAGTACATAGTTATTTTCAACGCAACAAAGCATAATATTTCAGCACTATTCCACCTGATATTTTCAAACTGAACAACCAGTGTACAAAACGTTTTTCACATTCATTTGGAGGAATACTGGACGCTTTTTTAGCACCGCTTACTGGACAATGCGATTTTAAAGGTGCCATAGAATGCATTGATACAGTATTTTAAATTGATCTCTGATATCTACATAGGAAGGTATGTGGCTTCGGTCAGGGCAAAGAATCTCCAGAAAGAAACTATTTTACATGTCCATTTACAACCCTAGGATTTCTCCCTAGAATGAAAACAACTATTATTGGCTTATTTGGCAGGGTCATGAATAATAATGAGCCTGCTCTGATTGGCTGTTTCACAGTGCTGCTTAATGTTGAGCTCTGCTCTGATTGGCTGTTTCACAGTGCCACTCATCAGCAAGAAGGAAACACGGGAGGAAAATATATATTTAAATACTTTCTCTCGCAAGTTATATCGTCGGGTAATTATACTGTATATAAAACGCGGTCATCAGGGAGCCGTTATTAATATGTGAGGCATTGGAAACTGCTTTGAACGATCAGGTCGATCGCGTTATAGTTTCACTTTTGATGCACAAACTTTATATTATGAAGCAATAGTACTTACCACACATTTCACATGATCAGATGCTTGTCAGTGGATGCTCAGGATCTGTAAATCATCGTCATCATCCTCATCTCTCCTTACTCTGTTTATGTGGTAAGTGAAATCTTATGTACTGTAACAGGCTACAGCTAACAAGGAGCTAACCATGTCCCTTTAGTGGCTTGTGTTATTTTATTAGAACGTGTTATTTTCTTTCCGTGCCTTTCTGAATAAAGACACCAACCCATCCCTGCACTTCACATCCCCTGCACAGCCTGGAACATTACATTTATTTCCATGATCTGCCATTTTCGCTGTTGTCCGCGCTTGTTAATTTACAACACCTGCAGAACGTCTGATGGTTCAGCTGGCGCTTGCCTAGAACAAGGGCGGGTTTATGGGATGTTGGGGCGTAGTGATCCCGACTGTTGCGTCACAGTCGGTGTTATGTTCTGATTCGTCTGTTTTCAGTGGTCTTTTTTAATCACAAGATTTACATGAGGAGAAAACTATGGTGTCTGAGGCTCACTGTATGTCATTTCCATGTACAGAACTCTTATTATTTAACCAAGGTAAAGACAGTTTTTCATTCTATGGCACCTTTAAAACAAACACACACACACAGAATATTGTGTTATTAATCAACTCCGTATTTAACACAAATGAAGATCTAAGGTTGTATTTTCCACACAAGAGAAGTGTTTCAAGCGTTTCAAATGCGCGCGTTTGACGATATAAACAGCCGTCGATGGCCTGCGATCAGTTTCTTCTTCTATTGTATCGATTGCGCTTCAGCTGCACATCAACAAGGACGTTATCAGTGTGTCATGAACGCGGCAGGTTTTGGGTGAACTATTTCTTTTAAAGCTGACATTTAAACGCTGTCCTGAGGTAGAGATTGTGCTGGGTGGCTGTTAGCGTTTGCTCTCTATCTTTCCTGAGATATTTGGCTCTAATAGACCGCGCTGTAAACACACACGTGTGCTGTGCTGAGGTGAGAGGTCACTCAGTCATTACAGGACAGAATGAATGGCTTTGTGAGCTCAACTGGCTCGCGGGATTTAACAGGCTTTTTAGTGGCAGCTAACTTTAACTCTGTTTAACAGAAGCACTACACGTGAGAGTAGCCCATATGAGAAAGACAAGTTACACCGCAATTTACATATTAATTGCTTTCACACTTTTTCTGAGTTATGCTTTATGTCTAAAAGTTCTACAATAAGGTGTATAGTCATTTTTTAATGTTTGATATATATATATATATATACACACACAAACACACACTACTATATCTCAATTTTGTATTATTTTGTTAAACTACGTTTTTTTTATTGTATCTGATAAATAGTAAAATTATGTTTATTTTATAATATCATATTAATCCTTTTTATCTTTCTGTCTTTTGCACATCTTGTTCATCACGAAAGGACATCACGAAAGTTTCTACACCTGTGATATGACCTCTGACCCCTGTCCTTTGCCCCTGCAGTCTGAGGTAAGAGCGAAGATTTCTTTATTCTGTGCAGATGAAGGTTATTATAACCCTTATGTATAAATATTTAATCATAGTGATTTTTTTGGTCCTGTATGAAAAAAATTGATTTTTTTTTGGATTAGAATATTTTCTGCGGTTAAGAAACTGAACATAACATTATTTAAAATGAACTAAAATGCATTTTATTACCATTTAGAAACTTGTTTAAGAATT
>QVTF01008766.1:0-2500 GCA_003573665.1 Oxygymnocypris stewartii | reverse complement strand
AGTGCGAGCAGAGTCTGTCCTCACGAGAGAGCCAGGTCTGTCTGCGCCGGCCCGTCTCTACGGCCAGATTGTGTTCACTGAGTCACGGCGCTCAGGTAGCCGAATAACATTCCAGTTTGTGTTGGTTTTTAATGTCTCTCTCTCTCTCTCTCTCTCTCTCTCTCTCTCTCTCGCTCCTCTCTCTCTCTCTCTCTCTCTCTCTCTCTCTCTCTCTCTCTCTCTCGACCTTGGTCTTTCTTCTAATATATCATTTGTAGGGTTTTATTATATCTTGTAGTAATCCACAGTGTTGAATAGAAATAGAGAGAGACTTGCTTTAGCGTCAGTGATATGACATTTATTTATTTATTTATTTATTTATTTAGTATTTATTTATCTTTGAGAATCATCAAAATGTTCTTGTATTAAACTTTTGTTGTTTTGTTATTGTAAGGCCTTAAAGTAAAAAAAGACAAATAAAAATATTTTTTTATTTGTATTTCATTTAGTTTTTTTTTTTTTTTTAAATCATTTTTTCACAATATGATTTATGAATATATATATATATATATATATATATTTCTTTGCTTACCATCAGTGTCAGTGTGGAATAATCAACTTACAAACAGCCATTTAGTTTTCTTCTGGCAAAAAGAGGAAAAAAAAAAGACACTCCAGAGTCAATAAGTCTCTAAAAATATCCGTTAATTTGACGTTTAGAAAAATAAAAGTTTTGTTTGCATACTATATGTGTGTGTACTGTGTATATTTATTATGTATATATATATATATATAAACACAAACATGCAAGTATACATTTAAGAAAAATGTTGTTTATATATTAAATATATTTATATATTTTAAACTATATGAATATAAATATATGCATCTAAATATTTTCAAAATATATACTGTATGCGTGTGTATTTATATACATAATAAATATACACAGTACACACATTTAAAAAAAACTATAATAATTTTTAGTTCGGATGTGATTAATCGAGATGAATCATTTGAAAGTACTATATATATATATATATACATATATATATATAAATTTTAAGGATCTAAGGTGTGAAGAAATGTATTATTACGTTTTACTTGGTTGTACCACATGACATATTTAGAGTCACTAAATAAAAACTTGTATTCAGGTTAATGAAAAGGTTTCCAAAAATGTATTGAATATAAATACAAATATGAAATCTCTAAGAACTAGCCATAAATCTTCATTTAACCGAGATGTGTAAGTGATTTGACGCTGCTTGCCTGTCATTCACCCTTTAATAATGAACGAGTGACTCATGTCAGACAAGCGGCTCGTTTAGACACATGTTGAACTCAACACAGTCCTCACACGACATCCCGAGGGAAGCGGCAGTGCTGGCGTTTAGAGATATTTACAGTACGTAACGGTATTGTTTGTGGGGTCGTGTGTTTTACGGTCTGTTCTCTGGTCAGTTCATCTGTGGACAGGCTGAGGATGGATGTGTCTGTGACGGACGTGGCATCTCTCTTTTGTTCTTCTCTTCCTCGCTGAACCCACAGCTGCACATTCGATGGCATATATTTTCCCAGGGCCGCGGCGCCTCCTTGTTAGCTTGACAAATAACTTCTGTGGGCAGAAAGTGCTGAATTTTAGCTTTCGGTGTCTATTTTCTGCCGGCTGACATTAATTTTGCGAGCTCTGCGGGAACTAACTATCATAAATAAATAAATAAGGGAATATCAGGGCTGAGGCAGGGGCTGCTCGGCCATTAGAGCAGCTTTCTGAACACACGTTTGCTGACGAATACGCCGCCTGTTGTGTCATTATTATTTCTATTTTTTATTATTTTTTAAAGCATTCTTGTAGGGTAAATATCTTTCAGATTTTGTTTTTAATTCTCCATTCTTTAAAAAAATGAATAAATCTAATCTGACTAATTAACCATCAATCTAATTGTAAGACGTAACTTTTTTTTATTAATTAATGCATTTTGTGTATATAATATGTGCATACTGTAAATTATAAACAAAACCGCAAAATTATGTGATGAACATATATACTTTTTTATTCAATTAAATTAATAAAAATAAATAAATACTATTACTTGAAACTGAATGAATAAAATAATAAAATATTAACTGAAATAAAACAAAATATAGAAAAGTTTTATTTAAAATAAAATAAAATAAATTATTTATTAAACTATGCATAATATATTTGCAAAATTCATGAAAAATGCCAAAACACACACATTAACATTTTTTTTATTAAATTAACAAAATTAAACTAAAATTAAAATGAAAACAGCGAATAAAATTAAAGTATAGTTAAAAATATTAACATAAACAATAATTGTATATCAACTATATAACAACAACAATAATAATAATGATGAATTATTATTATAATTATAAAATGCTGATATTTGCAGGAATCAGGAAAGTGATTCTTTAATGTAGATTATTATTATTATTAAATCAGTGTAATTAATCAAGAAATCTGATCATGCTAAAATTTGGTTCTATTCAT
>QVTF01008765.1:15000-17500 GCA_003573665.1 Oxygymnocypris stewartii | reverse complement strand
CAGGGAAAGTAACTTAAACTTGCTCGAGGTTGTTAAATGTCGCTCATTTGCATATTCATGACATCACTGAGTTGAATTTGCATACTGCTTAGTGTCAGTCCCCTATTGTATCTCTGTGCTGAAATACTGTATTTTAAAATGAATTCTCAATAAAACCTCCCCAGCTCAATTTTTAGATCAATAATAACTATAAGAAAAAACACACTTCTTAGCAAATAATCTGAATATTAAAAATTGCATGAAAACTGGAGTGCGGTTTGCTGGAGTCATGTAAGCATCTTACTGCGATTAATTCCTTACTCTAATTATTGGAAATAATCACATTATTGGTGCACATGTAAACATAATCAGTGACAGACTGCAGCAGGTTTCACTTTAAAAGTAGCGCTGTCTCTTTAAAACCTGATGCATCTGACACACATCTGACTTTCTTTGAACTCTTAAAGGTCCCATATTGTCAAAACTGTAATTTCCTGGCTTTTTTCATGATAGCAGAGATCTAGGGGATATGTATCTACTATATAAGTTTCAAAAATAGTCAGTCCACAGTAAAGTGCACACAGCCTGCATAGAGTAGCCCCCCCCCCCCCCACTCAAAGGATGGATGATCTGACACGACTGTTACTATGAGGTGGATCTTGTCTAATATGTATAGTAAAGACAATCTCAATGAAGATGTAAATACATTTTAATTTCAGCAGGCAACTATTTTTACAGCTACGTTATTATTCCAGCCACAATTAAGCACAACAATGTACAACCAATTACAATGGATTATATATAAATCGTCAGTTTGTTGTTTTACACACATGCACAGACATTATTCCATACACCATATAGTCGTGAGACGCATAAGACATCTTCAGACGCACCCATAATAACTAAAGACAATACTTTATTGATCTCTGATTTTCAAATAAGCGTGCGCAGCAAACGCGATCATGTTTGACGATGTTTCTGTGCAGTCCGCTCGTTTTATCTCGTTTAACTACAGCTGTCGTTGTTTTTTGTCTGGCAGAGGCAGCAGGTATACGGTCAAATTTATAATTTGAGGCTGTATTCAGTCGATTCTGGCACCCAACATCACAACAAGATGATATTTTAAGCTCTGTGTGTAGCCGAATCTGCATATTGCAGCTAGCGCTGTGACATAATTGTGACGTCGGCCCTACATGACCCTAGTTACCTGTGGTCGGCCTATCCGTGCGTCTCTCAGAAAACAACAGGCCAATCAGAAGAGAGGCTCATGAATATTAATTAGACAGGACAAATCGATCTGTTTTTACCAGAGCTCCTGAGAAAAGAGCTGTAAAAATATATTGAGATGGTTTTTGGTACTTTTACTGCAAATATATATTCTTAAGGATATTCAAAACCTAAAATGAAACTCCAGAAAGCTGTACAATATGGGACCTTTAATGGTCATTTAAGACTTTTTCAACTCATTTAAGACGAGGTCACTCACCAAAAACGTGCATTTTGACAAAATTGTGTGAGATATGAGTGAAACGCCTCTGAGATTTTATAAACCCTAGCCTATATACAATAATTACAAATAGGGAAGTTAGGAAAATGACCTGAAATTGTTCCTATTTATTCATCTACAAAAGAAAAAAAACAGTAAAATATTTTACACACCACAAAATCTGCCACTGAAGCACAACTACAAGACCCAATAGAGGAACCTGAATGAAACCTGATGTTTTCCTTTTATAACTTGTGTCTAAAATGTAAGTTACTTAATATTAACAAATCATTCTGAGCTGTACTGTTATAGTTGAAGTCGTGATCATGTAGTAAAGTCCAGAAGACTTGCACAGAAATAAATCATTTAAAACCAAATTAAATTAATTTATATGCATTTTAATGCCTAATCTAAATCCATAAATCTAAATATTTAGTATATCAATGATCTAAGTCTATTAGCTGTGTGTGAACACTGCAATTTCTCTCCCTACAGCAGCAGACAACAGTGAAAAATGTCTACAGCTGCGTGGAGCAGCGAGTCTGCTGGTCAAACACGCTGAATAGTCTGCGTTTCAGGAGGAAAAGTGATGCTCTACTGTGCTTTATGGACTTGGTTAGCCAGTTGGCTCTCCACAATGCAAATCCGTGCTTGAAACAAAAAACACCCTGCTGCCTTACAGAAGGAAGCCCTCGTGTCTTTCCTCTGACGCTGCATCACTAGCCTGAGCGTTCAATCACACGTGTATTTACTCTACACAGACCCTAAAGAAGATCTGTGAGACACTTCTCCTAGACAGAGATTAAATGGAGACTTCTCAACTCGTCTTCTGAGAAAAAACTACCTTTTCAGATGACATCGATGTCTGAAACAGCAGCTTTTACAAGACTGCATTGAGTTTTAGAAGAAACATCTGAGGTAAAGGGGTAACCCAAAACACCCTCAGGCCATCCAAGATGAAGATGAGTTTGTTTCTGCATCAGATTTGGAGAAATGTAGCACTTGCTCAGCAATGGATGCTCTGCAGTGAATGGG
>QVTF01008765.1:0-10000 GCA_003573665.1 Oxygymnocypris stewartii | reverse complement strand
ACAGACGGGTCCTAACATCCAGGACTAATGACTGCACCACTGAAAGAGACCAGCTGAAGTCAATCAGGTTCTGCTGCCCTACACTTGAACTTTAACGCTTCTGGTCTCTCATCCAATCAGCTGTCCTGCTGAGAGAGAAGGAAACAGTTTCTCTAATTACACCAATCACAGGACTGATGCACTTTCTGCTAACCAATCAGCAGGCTGTATTTACTGTACAGATCAGTATTTACTGTACAACAGATCAGTATTTACTGTACAACAGATCAGTATTTACTGTACAACAGATCAATATTTACTGTACAGATCAGTATTTACTGTACAACAGATCAGTATTTACTGTACAACAGATCAGTATTTACTGTACAACAGATCAATATTTACTGTACAGATCAGTATTTACTGTACAACAGATCAGCATTTACTGTACAGATCAGTATTTACTGTACAACAGATCAGTATTTACTGTACAACAGATCAGTATTTACTGTAGAGATCAGTATTTACTGTACAACAGATCAGCATTTACTGTACAGATCAGTATTTACTGTACCAGCAGTATTTACTGTGCAGATCAGTATTTACTGTACCGGCTGTATTTACTGTACAGATCAGTATTTACTGTACAACAGATCAGTATTTACTGTAGAGATCAGTATTTACTGTACAACAGATCAGCATTTACTGTACAGATCAGTATTTACTGTACCAGCAGTATTTACTGTACAGATCAGTATTTACTGTGCAGATCAGTATTTACTGTACCGGCTGTATTTACTGTACAGATCAGTATTTACTGTACAGATCAGTATTTACTGTACCGGCTGTATTTACTGTACAGATCAGTATTTACTGTACAACAGATCAATATTTACTGTACCGGCTGTATTTACTGTACAGATCAGTATTTACTGTGCAGATCAGTATTTACTGTACCGGCTGTATTTACTGTACAGATCAGTATTTACTGTACAACAGATCAATATTTACTGTACCGGCTGTATTTACTGTACAGATCAGTATTTACTGTACAGATCAGCATTTACTGTACCGGCTGTATTTACTGTACAGATCAGTATTTACTGTGCAGATCAGCATTTACTGTACCGGCTGTATTTACTGTACAGATCAGTATTTACTGTGCAGATCAGTATTTACTGTACCGGCTGTATTTACTGTACAGATCAATATTTACTGTACAACAGATCAGTATTTACTGTACAACAGATCAGTATTTACTGTAAAACAGATCATTATTTACTGTAGAGATCAGTATTTACTGTACCAGCAGTATTTACTGTACAGATCAGTATTTACTGTGCAGATCAGTATTTACTGTACAACAGATCAGTATTTACTGTACAACAGATCAGCATTTACTGTACCAGCAGTATTTACTGTACAGATCAGTATTTACTGTGCAGATCAGTATTTACTGTACAGATCAGTATTTACTGTACCGGCTGTATTTACTGTACAGATCAGTATTTACTGTGCAGATCAGTATTTACTGTACCGGCTGTATTTACTGTACAGATCATTATTTACTGTGCAGATCAGTATTTACTGTACCGGCTATATTTACTGTACAGATCATTATTTACTGTACAGATCAGCATTTACTGTACAGATCAGTATTTACTGTACAGGCTGTATTTACTGTACCGGCTATATTTACTGTGCAGATCAGCATTTACTGTACAGATCAGCATTTACTGTACAGATCAGTATTTACTGTACAGGCTGTATTTACTGTACCGGCTATATTTACTGTGCAGATCAGCATTTACTGTACAGGCTGTATTTACTGTACAGATCAGTATTTACTGTACAGATCAGCATTTACTGTACCGGCTATATTTACTGTACAGATCAGCATTTACTGTACAGGCTGTATTTACTGTACAGATCAGCATTTACTGTACAGATCAGTATTTACTGTACAGGCTGTATTTACTGTACAGATCAGTATTTACTGTACAGATCAGTATTTACTGTAGAGATCAGTATTTACTGTACAGATCAGCATTTACTGTACAGATCAGTATTTACTGTAGAGATCAGTATTTACTGTACAGATCAGCATTTACTGTACAGATCAGTATTTACTGTACCGGCTGTATTTACTGTACAGATCAGCATTTACTGTACAGATCAGTATTTACTGTACCGGCTGTATTTACTGTACAGATCAGCATTTACTGTACAGATCAGTATTTACTGTACAGGCTGTATTTACTGTACAGATCAGCATTTACTGTACAGATCAGTATTTACTGTACAAGAGATCAGTATTTACTGTACCGGCTGTATTTACTGTACAGATCATTATTTACTGTACAACAGATCAGTATTTACTGTAGAGATCAGTATTTACTGTACAGATCAGTATTTACTGTACAACAGATCAGTATTTACTGTAGAGCTCAGTATTTACTGTAGAGGCTGTATTTACTGTACAACAGATCAGTATTTACTGTAGAGATCAGTATTTACTGTACAACAGATCAGTATTTACTGTAGAGCTCAGTATTTACTGTAGAGGCTGTATTTACTGTACAACAGATCAGTATTTACTGTAGAGATCAGTATTTACTGTACAACAGATCAGTATTTACTGTAGAGCTCAGTATTTACTGTAGAGGCTGTATTTACTGTACAACAGATCAGTATTTACTGTAGAGATCAGTATTTACTGTACAACAGATCAGTATTTACTGTAGAGGCTGTATTTACTGTACAGATCAGTATTTACTGTACAGATCAGTATTTACTGTAGAGATCAGTATTTACTGTACAGATCAGCATTTACTGTACAGATCAGTATTTACTGTACCGGCTGTATTTACTTTGTCCAATTCCAGGGCAACTGTCCACAGCAGTGAAACAGCAGTGGCATTGATTTTGCATTGTTTACCATTCCAGTGGCTCAGTGGTAGAGCATAGCGTTAACAGTGCAAAAGGTTGTGGGTTCGATTCCCAGGGTACACGCATACTGACAATAAAATGTATAACCTGAATGCACTGTAAGTCACTTTGGATAAAAGTGTCTGATAAATGTACCGTCTTATAGAGAGACAAAAGTATCTTCTTTAACCTGAGGTACTTATATATAAATGTTAGTTTTTGAGAATTGAAATAGCTACACAAAATAATCTTGTCCCCTGAAATAAAAACCTTTATGCCTGACCATAAAACTGAAAACTGATCTCAGATCCACTCAAATGCTCTTTTCACAACAAAATACCAATAAAATGCTTTCCCCTTAAACTCCCTGTTTTAAAGCAGATTTTTAATCCTGACTCAACTTAATAATAAAAGTCATCCTCATCATCATCAAAAAATAGCATTTCTATCAACTAAAATATATACATTTCTTTAAACATGCTAATCAAGCGCAGGAAATACACTTCATATTGCATTTTGTCATGCTACATGGGGTAAGTTGTCACAGTGAAAGATGACTTTTAGATTCTTTCAATATGGGAAAAACAACATTAATAATAATAATAACTGATTCAATCACCCAACTTAACAAGACAAGGTCTCAGCTCTAACCATTTTTTCTTCATAATAATTTGAAGTAAGTTGATCTAGTACAGATCTGCTATTGAAAACACACGTAATTAAAGGAATCACACATCCTCATCAGACAGGCTGTTACTCGTCTAACAAATCTTACAGAAGACGATCATAAATCATATGCTCTGTCATATACCACAGGTGGGGAGGGCAGTTTGCGCAGGTGCATCACATCAGTCCACTACAGCACAGTTTGCTTCATCTGAGCCATGCTTTCAGTGTGACAGTCAGCAGTGTTTATAATACTGTAGCCTTTTTCTAGCATGTCTTTTAAGATGCAACAATGCTCTTACCTTGAGAGCAGCGATGTCCTCCATTCTCCAGTCTCGTTTAAAGTCCAGTAATAGTCCATAAACGTCCCATAGCGACACGACACGTCCTTCAGTAAAGCGTCCCATATCTCTCCACCAAACATGAACTCTCCTATAGATATTAATCGATTAAAGACACGTCTTCTTCATCCTCGCGGTAATGTTCTGTATTCCTCCTGCGCGCTGTAACGGTGCGCGTCTAACGCGTAAAACCCGAAAGACAATCAGCATAGACTTCGACAAAGAAAAACATAGTGCTAGAAGAGAAAAGTCAGCAGGAATCCATGGTGCCTGATGATAATGATGACGAGAGAGCTCCGCTGCGTCCAAAGCGAGAAGTTCAAGCCTCTGAAAGTTCCCAAAACTCAACAAGTGCGCCCTTCATTCCACAGGCGCGCGCACGCGCTCAGAGCAGCGCTGCTGCATCATGGGAGTTGTAGTTTGTAACAAAACAAATATTCTTTATATATATGCTATATACTATTAAGGCTATATAATATCCCATCTACCCTCTATCGGAATGTATAATATCACTGTTTCATTAACATATATTAACCAATATTTTCAAAGTGCATTATAATATTTTGGATGAAGTGTGCCTGTGGTTCAGTGGTTAGAGCATTGCGTTAGTAGGGTAAGATGTTGTGGGTTCAATTCCCAGGGAACACATACTGATAATACATGTATGACCTGAATGCACTGTAAGTCGCTTTGGATAAAAGTGTCAGATAAATGTAAATGTTTTTTATGAGGCCAGATTAATTTAGAGACTACATGTAACATGAACCTTAAAATGACTGACACAGCATCATTGAATCACAGCGTCATTGAAAATAAATTGTAAAATAAAATGTTTAATTATTTTACAAAAATGTGTACAATAAATGTTTTCAGCAAATAAAACCATTATATTTAAAAACCCTGTATGAAATAACACTCAGATATTTTTATGGAACCTTTAAACTAAATATTTGCAAAAATAATTTGCATATGTGTTTGTTTTATGCTTTGTATCATATTTGATACATTATTTTCTGGATCATATAGTCTTTTACACTAAAAGACCTTTTACTTTACTATTCAGATGTATAGCTGCATATTTAGGATTTATTATATGTTCAGATTTGGTTTTGATATAATTACTTCCTTTACAACACTACATAGTGAAATAAATCTGTAAGAGTTAGTGCATATGTGGTCAAAAGCAATGATTTATTGAATAATACGCGCTCACCCACACACTTAATTCTTGGTTGGTGAGCTCGTCCAAGCTGCATTACTGCGTGACAGACTACCAAACACAAAGACATTGTGAGCCGTCTCTCTGTTTAACCCCAACACATTCCTTCACACATAACCAAAGCCCCTTCAGTGCCACAGCTCATATGACTGCAGCAGGTTATGAGAAAAACACAACAGAAAGGCTTCGTTCTTCATGACCTGGGGCAGGGTGATGAGAGCGGCACGACTCAGAAACAGTGCCATTTATTCACAACAGAGCTTTTGGCTTTCTATTGTAAGTGCGGTCATTTACATGACAAACTCAGTCAGTGTGGTTCATTAATAATACCTGATGTCATTTTCAAGACAGAGTCAGTTTTGTTAATTGCAATAACCAGTCTGGAGTTAACTTATTCAGAACAGAGCTCTATTGACTCAACAAAAGACAGATGAAGGGCGACTCGGTGCAAGCAAGCTCTTATTCAAAGACTTAGAGATCACAATGAAATCTTTTAAGCAAGACTTCTAATGTGATGAAGTATTGATTGCAAGCTTCTTATCCACCTCGGCGTAATCAGAAAGTTTAGGGGCTGAAATTGGATCCATTGCGGTTCATGTCAAACTGCTGCCACGATGCATTGTCTATGAGATCCAGCTGACTGAGCTCGGTAAGAAGCTTATGGAGAAGCATATTCAACTGGTATATGGGAATTTGACATTCATTAATAATGCAATAAAGTGATGGACGAAGAAGTAAATGTGCAGTATGAATAAAAGGCTGAAGCTATGCGGTGGAGGACGAACATGAGATTCAGACAGGATCAATATAACTCTAACTCTATGTGCATTGTAAAACTGAATACACAGGAGCAACATGTTGTAGATTAGCCACTTTGCCAGAGAAACCACAGATTAATGGCCACTTCAAGGGCAAAGCGCTGGGTTTCCTCCACAGTTCATACACTATTGTTACTGAAACACATCATTGGCACTTTTCATGAACACAGAGTACAAAACAGAGTCTGATTATCATCCAGAAAATGTCCAAATGTCAACCTCGGCACGTTTATACAAATTACAGTAAATGTGTTATTCTCGTTTTCTGTTGAAGCTGCTATTTTTCTAAACATGTTACCAACCTTTGGGACAGTGATTTTATTCAGCATATTAGCTATTCAAATTAAAATGTATTTTTAAAAGAAAAAAAACGAAGTTTTTAGAGCTAATCTGAGACCAAATATTGCAAATAAATGAAATAAATAATATTTGATTAAAAAAAAATTTATAACAGTGTTGAATTGTTGAGTTTGATTAATGTAATTACCTTCAAGAACGTCAAAATCCATTCATTTGATGCAAAACCACACTGTAAAATATGATTTTATGATTATAAATTTTAACAGCAAAAGATTGTTCCCTTGTGATATTCGGTCAAAACCTGAAATAAGCCGAACTGGACATTTTATGTTTTTGTAGTCAAATATTAAGTTGACACTTTTAAAAGTGAAAAAGAACAAGACATAATTTACATCAAAAACACAAATTGTCATTCCAGAATTCCCTGTGACACTTTTGATGTTTTTTATTTAAAATAATTATGTTTCTTCTAGATTTTTTCTTATCAGTTATGAACATTACGTTTTACTTAACATCTTATGTTGTTAATGCTTATTATATTATGCTAGCGTTATCATGACTGTTTTATATTCGTGTGAATGGCGTTATGAACCTTGTATATATTCACATTTACCTCCTCCGCGTGTGGAAATCACGTGGTTTCTCTTTATCACCTGTATCTTTGGTATTTGTCGGTGTATTATAAAGACACAAAACAGATTTTACTACTTCAGCAGGTTGGTATTTTAACATACCATTTAATGAAATATATCATTTTCTCTGTATTTTTTTTAGCTACTTATATGTAAAATATCTCCAGATAAGAGTTATTGCAGCTATTGCTCTTCACATGTTTAGCTTGCAGTCTTTTATGAACACTGATGTAAGTTCATGTATGAATACAGTATAAACAGAAGGAAGCAGCTAGATAGGACTGTTAATGGCACAGCGGATGAAAACATTAAATTACACGTACACTAACACGTGCCTGAAGACATCAGCAGTTAGGAAATCACTTTATTACTTCTTTCTCCCTGTTTGAGCAATGACATGAAAAAGTCTTTCACACAGTGCAGAACTAATGAACACACATGGGTTGTACAGGAATCATTTTACATCATTTACACCTGAAGTTTACCTTACATTGATTTTCACCAATTCATAGTCTTGTTGCATATCTGTAATCATCAGCAATAAAAAAAACTTCATTTCATAACTTGAAAGCAAACAGCTGACTGGAAAGACTAGGTCAGAAACATCCAATTTACTTAGTCATCATTGCCTTTCATTCAAATGAGTGCACAACAATATCTAGAACATATGGTCTTTAAATTAATTATGGGATATACTCGCGCAGACACAGACACGCATACACACACGCGCACACAAACACACGCACGCACACACGAACACACACACACGAACACACGCACGCACGCACGCGCACACACACACACACACACACACACACACGCATGCACACACGCACACACGCGCACACGCGCACACACACACACGCATGCACATGCGCACACACAGACACTCACACACGCGCAGACACACACGCGCGCGCGCGCATACACACACACGCGGACACGCACACGAACACGAACACACACACGCACGAAACGCACGCCACACACACACGAACACACGCACACACGACCACATACATAACACGAAACACAAACACGAACACACGCACACACGAACACATACATAAACACGAACACAAACACGAACACACGCACGCACGGCACGCACATACATAAACACGAACACACACACACACACCCACACACACAAACACGAACACACGTACACACACACACGAAACACAACACACACACGTACCACGCACTCAAACAACCCTTCAAGTCACTCATTAAAGTATGAATAATTTTTCAAGTATTTGCAATCAATCTTTCCACCCTGTCTAAATAAATGTGGTCCGTGAGTCATTCATAAAACTATAGAAGCCTGTTTCCGCTATTGAATAAAAAATAAGAAAAGATGAATGACTTTTATCTCACAATTCTGCCTTTTTTTCTTGTAATTCTGACTTTTTTTTGAGGGACAAAGACTATTTTATTACAATTTGCGACTTTATTTCTCAGAGTTGCGACTTTTATTTCTCCAAATTGTGACTTTAAAACTCACAATTTTTTTTGCACACTTACGAGTTTATACTTTTTTCACAATACAGAATGTTTTTTCAATTTTAATACAAAAAATTGCAATTCAACTTTTTATTTTTAACCAGTGGCAGAAACAGGCTTCCATATAAAACAATAAAATAGCAAAAAAATGTACATAAAATACATTAAGTAGAAAAATATTCCATGGATCAATAACCTATACAACCCAGAAGAAAGGCTGCTTTGGTCACTTTTTTCACTGACATTGGAAGATTCGACCAATGAAAAGGCTTAGCCAGCCCCACATCCAGTGACATCATGGACGATGAAAGCCCAGATATGGACATCCATGAGGCCAGTTTCTCCCGTTCCCACTGTAAAGACACACGCAACACACACACACACACACACACCACACACACACACACACACACACACACACCACAGAGACTACCAGACACACCCACACACCCCACGCACGCACGCACGCACGCAACACCACATAGACACAGACACACACACACACACACCACACACACACACACAAACACAGACAGACACAGACACAGTCCACATACACAGTCACAGACACAGACACACACACACAGACACAGACACAGACAACACACACACACCACCACACACCACACACACACACCACACACCACACCCACACACACACAACACACAACACAGAACACACCACACACACACCCACACAACACACACACACACACACACACACACACACACAGACACCCACACACACACACACACACACACACACACAGTCAGTGGCGTGTGAGCATCTGTAGTCTTTGAACGCTTTCACTGTGCCGCTGCTCACCTGACTTGGGCTTCAGGAATGATGTCATCAACCACCACATACCCATGGCACCTGCAGCGAAGGCCAGAGCGTAGGGTAGCAACGGCTCCGCCAGCACCACAGCAACAGCCCCTAGCAACCCCGCCAGAGGCTCCACCATCCCGCTCAGCTGCCCGTACCTGTGAGGCATAAAACACCACGTCTCAGAAATCCATCAGATATGAGGAATACATGAAGACAAACAGACCATAATAAATGTTTGAGACTGTGGCCTTGGTCCACAACATAGAGAGCTGCCTTCTAAGACATCATCTCTAGTAGCTGACCAATTATAAGGCTGATATACTGGCTGAAATTTCTCTTTTAGTATAATTTTTTACATTTTTTTATTTTTCTGCCAATAAGTGACAGATGCATGACTTAAACAGTAATTATTTATTTATTTATTACATTTTCTGTTTGGCCAATAAGTGTCAGAAGTAGGATACAAACAGTCATATTTGTTTGTTTGTTTGTTTGTTTTTAATAATGTTTTTCTGTTTGGCCAATATGTGTCAGAAGCAGGACTTAAACAGTCATTTTTATTTATTTAATTCGTTTTTAATCCTGATTGGCTGATAAGTGTAGAAAGCGGGACTTGAACAATTATTAATAATACTAGCAAACTATGGTACTTTCTCACGCATTTTGGCATTTAATAAATAGCCATTTTTATACTTTAAGTGAGTCTTTGAATATGTAATAATATTTAAATCCATGAACCTTGCAATCTTGCAAATTACGGCATCGGCAATCCGAATAAATCC
>QVTF01008764.1:0-23586 GCA_003573665.1 Oxygymnocypris stewartii | reverse complement strand
TTTGAAAATAATAATTCCTTACCTTGGTGAGTTATAATTCAAACATTAACTTGATATTTATGCAAGGAAAGTGACACAAATTTGATAGAAAATCGATACGAGGTGTTTATATAGACCGTGAAAGCCGAAGTGGATAGCACATGGGCTAAAGCTAACGCACATGTGAAAATGCTAATGAGCTAATGAATTATAGTAAAGTATGGTATTTAAGTGTCCATGTGTTCAATAAGTGTTAAAGTGTGTTATTTGAATAAGTAATAAGTAATATGTGTTATTTGAAGTGCATACACGTGATTTAAGGAATAAATAATTTAAATTGAAGATTAAGGGTGAATCCCAATTCTCTGTCTTACCCTTACCCCTTCCCCTTAGTTTGGCCTGGGTAGATAGCCCTTAAAACCAAGAAATTTTGCGAGCTTACTTGAAACCAAGGGGTACCCAGAACACACTGCGGCCAGATCATCCAGAGAGTATTTTCGGCTTAAATAATTTATTTAAAATGACGACAGTATTGTTTTGTGCTCTACACAGTCCTGTAACTTACATATATTTTTGCAACCATGCCCTTAATTGAAACGTTTTTACAAATCGCTATTTTTCCACACTAACATTACATTGCTGATTTGCACAACAGTCCCGCATTTCTCTGATTAGAGAAAACATCACTAAAACCCACGCAATCGACAAACACACACTTTAGACGGAGAGTTTGCAATCAACACTTGTCTCCTCGGGTGACGTAGCAGCCAGCTAGCGACGATGTATGATGACGTAACAGTAACCAAGTGGTGTCTCGTTTCATAGGGGTATGTTTTCACCCCTAGCGCTTACCACTCGGTTTCGAGGGACAAGGGCTAGGGGTAAGACGAAGGGCAAGGGGTAAGACAGAAATGGGATTCACCCTAATTATTGTTCTGCCTTGTGTTTCTACAAGGCTGGGTTTTTCTGTGAGATTCAAGCTTTTCTGTGACAAGTTTCCTGATTCATGCTGGATGCACGAGGTGAAATTTGTATATGGCGAGCCACCCACGGAACCGTTTTCTGTTAACTGTTTTGAGCCATCAAACTGGTAGGAGGATTCTTTCTTTTACTTTTGGACAAATGGACATGGACTCATTGAAATCATCTTTTTCTATTTTTCCCTTTTGATTTCTCAACAAAAGACACTAACTGTGACTCTAAACTATTCTAAACGAACCAATAGTTCTCTGAACTTATCAAATTAAATTCATGAACTCAGGTTAACTGAATTCATTTGTCAAATCTTGAGCCTCTGATTTACATTGGACAGATAATTGAGTTTTGAGGAGAAAGTGATTCATTTGCAACTGAAAGTGTAAATTCAGAACTTTATTCTGTATATTGAAACAAGGTGATTGTCTATTTGATCACATTTTTGAGGTATTTAAGTTATTGAGCACTATTTTGTGTAAAATCATTGTCTATTGTTTTCTTTAATGTTGGTGTCTTACAAGCAATCTGACACAGTGTTGAAATTTTGCTAGAGTTTTATTTTATTCTTTTATTATTCATAAGTGTATGAGAATCTGTTTTCAATTGAGTCGAAAGTGTTCAAAACTGCTGTCCAAAACGGTGTCCACATACCTGTAAAAAACCCAGAGTGTGGATTATCATCTATTATACTTTGTTTACCTATGTGACATACACATTTTGAGCAAAAAAGCTAGAGTACATTTTTCCTAATACAAAATCAAACTGAATCAGAAAGCATGACTTTGTGTTGATTGTTCACTCCCCTGCTGTGCTGTCTTCCTCTCTCTAGTAGTCACACCTTTCTTCTGATCAATTGGCCCATACTGAACGTTCCACTAGTGTGACACGCTAAACGCATACCCCGCTACAGAAGGAACGGCCTGTGTAGAGGGAGAATTAAGACATGAAAGTAAGCATCTTTCAGGTCGACTGCTGCAAACCAATCCTGGGGCTGGATGCATCTGATGATGCACTTTTACATTAACATTTTGAATGGAAGCTTGTGCAGGGCCCGATTCAAGACTTGCAGATCCAGGTTTGGCCGGAGGCCAAACTTTCTTGGGTACGATGAAGTGAGGGCTGTAAAATCCATGCTTCATCTCGGCTGGAGGGACCGGCTCGATTGCATCCTTTGCCAGGAGGACAGCAATCTCCTCGTGCAAGACAGGTGTGTTTGATCTGACTTTGTGTACTGATTTTAGTTGTTTATAATAAAAAAAATGTACACACATGGATGACAGTACTTTTTTCAGTAGAAAGAGCTCATTAGCCTGTTGCCTAGCACCAGGACGCCATCGCACTGAACCCTGTTTGTTTGCACATGTCATTGTTTACAAATAGATTAAATGGAACGGGACAAAATTAATCTTGACAAACTATATATCATTCTGAAGGTCTAAGCCTCAAGCATCGACAATACATTGCTGTTGTTCGATGGAAAGCTTACAAGGAATGTATTTGCTAAATTTGTGTAAGCAGTAACATTAAAACATTCATAATACAAAAGCAGTACATACCAGCTCTGTGTAATATTGAGTCACAAACGCATCCACTGCTGTAAATCTCAGTTTAGTTCAAAACGTAAGGATCCATGGAACAACATCCCATAGAGCACTTTAGTCCAACGAAGCAACAACGTTGTTATATGGACGAATGTTCCTTTTGTAGCAGAGTGAGGTATAGCCCCAGTATGATTGGCTGAAGTGAACAAATCAGTGTGTAGTTCATTATGATTGGTTAGTTGTGCAAGTTTCACGAGCCTGTTAGTGCCTGTGTTGTGACTATAAAAGAGGCAAGTGTTTGGCTGCTTGGGATGCATCATCCTTGGTACCGCCCCTTTGTGACATGTGGCACATTGAATGAGCGCTAGCAGTTGGGTTATCCTCCTGTCTGTCATGCGTGCTGGCTGTGCCAGTTCTCAGATTAGTCCCTGTTTTAAAAGTGCCTTTTTCCTATTAAATGGTCAGGCTTACTACATTGTGACTGACTGCACTGCTGCTCTGTTTTGTCTTTTGTTAGTTTCACCAGTTTTTTCTGGAACTCACCTGGGTCAATGACTGAACAAAGGTTCAGTCATTTGTTAAATAACTTTATTTTAATGAGCAAAGAACAGATAAATGTGAACTATTTAATGACAGTGTCAAGGTTTTTTTTATTTATTTATTCATTTAGCAGACGCTTTTATCCAAAGTGACTTACAAAAAGGAATATTAAGGAACAAATAATTGAGGAATACAATAAGCAATACATTATAAAGAGGCAAACAGACACAGGAAGTGCTTGTAATACAAATTTCTAGGCATTGTTCAGAGCTAATTCTAGCCAGACAGTGAGAGGTTAAGGGAAAGAGAGCAAAGGTAAAGAAAGAGAGTGAAGGAATTTATTTTATTATTTTTTATTTTGTTGTTGTTGTTGTTGTTTTTAAGAGAGAGACAAGTGATGACGGAAGAGATTAGTTTTTGGGTGTAATTTTTTCCCAATGCAGGAAAACATCACAACTGCATATAGGCTTGCCGTTGTTAAGTTATGTGGAAATGTAAGAACTGCTTCTGTTCTTACAACCGTATCTTAGATAATGGAGATTTTTTATCACACTCAAAAATATGACAGACTTAAGAAAAGATACAACAGTGCTGTATACTTGAAAGATGGTACGTTATGTTTTATTAATGACTTATTTATTTTTAAACGTGTGCATTAAAGCCCTGCATATTTTGCATGTACCAAACATTGCTGTACTTTAGTTAAGGTACTTCTTAAATCTAGCATGATGAGATATGATAAGAATGAAATGTGTTTTTGTTGAAACAGCTGACAATTTGTACATTACACCTTTGCTAAATCCATATGAACGGGACTAAAAAAGCAGTCATTAGTAATATTGACCAGTTTTGTATTGCCAGTGATGACTTGTTCCTTTTCCTGTTTGGCTTGATGTGTTGTAATGAGATTTAAAATTGTGTATGCTGGTATAGTTTATTCTAGAAACCAGTACGAATCAAGTCTGTTACAATACTGTTACATCGTGGAAGATTGGCCAATAAAATCAGTAAAATATATTTGTTTCTGTGTGGGTTATTATCGCTTTGTACAAAGCAGATCAGCTTCAGTACATGCATATTTAACTTACTCCATAAGCTATTCTACCCCAAAGCTTGTTACTACAGTATATGAACTTGAACAGGTACGTTTATTAGACAGTATGTAATATAATGTGAAAAAAATGAATAGGCCACTAAGTTTAATTCTCTCCTCTGTCCCCCTTCACCACCTCCCACCACGTCTATAACAGCTAATAACTTTGCAACTTTTTTACAAACAAAACTAAAACAATCAGCAGTCAGTTTTCACCTCCACTCACACAGGACCCCCAACCAACTAGATCCACTGCTCAAACTCCCATCTTCTCCTTCTGTCCCTCACTGAGGCGGAAGTATCCAAACTTCACCTCTCCAGCCATCCTACAACATGTCCCCTAGACCCTATCCCCTCACACCTTCTCCAAGCAATCTCTCCCGCACTCCTACCAGCACTCACACACATTATCAACACATCTCTCCTCACAGGCATCTTCCCCACTGCATTCAAGGCTCGGGTAACCCCACTGCTCAAAAAACCTACATTAAACACTTCTCTTTTAGAAAACTACAGACTTGTCTCTCCTTCCATTCATTGCCAAAACACTCGACGAGTTGTCTTTAACCAGGTCTCATTGTTTCTTTCACAGAACAACAAACTGGACACTAAACAGTCAGGTTTCAGGAGTGGCCATTCAACTGAGACTGCGCTACTCTCGGTCACTGAAGCAGCCGCGAATTGCAAAAGCCAATTCCAAATCATCAGTCCTCATTCTGCTGGATCTGTCTGCCGCTTTTGACACTGTCAATCATCAATCCTCCTGTCCACCCTCTCATCACTGGATATCACTGGGATTCCACTTCGCTGGTTTGAATCCTATCTCACTGGTCGGTCTTTCAGGGTGGCCTGGGGAGGGGAGGTATCCAAAGCACATAAATTGGTCACTGGGGTTCCCCAGGGATCGGTTCTTAAACCCCTCCACTTGTCGACATACACTACATCACTGGCTCCCATCATACAGGAACATGGCTTTTCCTCCCATTTCTATGCTGATGACACACAGCTCTATCTCTCATTTCGACCAGATGATCCAACGGTAGCTTCACGGATCTCAGGCTGCCTGGCGGACATCTCGGCATGGATGAAAGAAAACCATCTACAGCTCAACCTGGCAAATACTGAGCTCTTGTCTTCCCTGCAACTCCAACTCTACAGCATGATTTCACCATTCAGTTAGGTTCATCAACAATTACCCCATCAGCTTCGGTCAGAAATCTTCGTGTAATCTTCGATGACCAGCTGACCTTCAAAGAGCACATTGCAAAGACTGTTCGATCTTGCAGGTTTGCACTACACACATCAGAAAGATCAGGCCCTTTCTGACAGAGCATGCAGCACAACTTATTGTCCAGGCCCTTGTCATTTCTAGACTGGACTACTGCAATGCTCTTCTAGCTGGACTTCCATCAAACACAATCAAACCTCTACAAATGATTCAGAATGCAGCGGCACGACTGGTCTTCAACGAGCCAAAAGAGCCCATGTTACACCTCTCTTTGTCTCCTTGCACTGGCTACCAGTTGCAGCTCGCATCCAGTTCAAGACACTGATGCTTGTATATAGAACAACCACAGGCTCAGCACCCTCCTACTTCCACTCACTATTACGAATTTAAATTACGAAGTCTGAGATCTGCTAGTGAGCGACGCCTCGTGGTACCATCACAGATAGGCTCAAAATCACTCTCCAGAACATTCTCTTTCACCATTCCTGGCCGGTGGAATGATCTTCCCATCCCCATCCGGAATGCTGGATCCCTGTCAATTTTCAAGCAACAACTGAAAACTCATCTCTTTCAACTCTACTTGACTACATGAAAAAAAAGACATTCTTTCACTTTTTCAAAATCTTAATCTTTCTCTTTATCTTTCTCTCCTTCCTTGCTAGCTTGTACTTATTTAAACAATGCTGAGACTTGGTGTTATTGGAACTTCCTCTGTATGTTTGCCTCTTCAAGATTAATCGCTTTATGTACTCCCCAATTGTAAGTCGCTTTGGATAAAAGCGTCTGCTAAATGACTAAATGTAAATGTAAAGTGTAAGTCAAAAGAGTAAAAACCATTACAAGCCAAGTAAACTTATTATATACGTAATTGTACTTTTAAGAATGTCAATGAACAAGTACAGTGCTCAGCGTGAATGAGTACACCCCCTTTGAAAAGTAACATTTTAAACAATATCTCAATGAACACAAAAACATTTTCCAAAATGTTGACAAGACTAAGTTTTATATAACATCTGTTTAACTTATAACATGAAAGTAAGGTTAATATATAACTTAGATTACACATTTTTCAGTTTTACTCAAATTAGGGTGATGCAAAATTGAGTACACCCTACAACAAAAACTACTAAATCTAGTACTTTGTATGGCCTCCATGATTTTTAATGACAGCACCAAGTCTTCTAGGCATGGAATGAACAAGAATGGAATTTTTCTTTTAGAGATTGGATGCTGGATGGAGAGTGATGCTCAACTTGTCTCTTCAGAATTCCCCATAGGTGTTCGATTGGGTTCAGATCAGGGGACACACTGAATCACTTTCACCCTGTTCTTCTTCAGAAATCCAACAGTGGCCTTAGATGTGTTTAGGATCATTGTCATATTGGAAAAGTGCACGTCGACCAAGGGCACAGAGTGATGGTAGCATCTTCTCTTTCAGTATAGAGCAGTACATTTGTGAATTCATGATGCCATCAATGAAATGCAGCTCCCCGACACCAGCAGCACTCATGCAGCCCCAAAGGACACTGCCACACCATGTTTCACTGTAGGCACCATGCATTTTTCTTTGTATTCCTCACCTTTGCGACGCCATACAGTTTTGAAGCCATCAGTTCCAAAAACATTTATCTTGGTCTCATCACTCCAGAGTATAGAGCCCCAGTAGTCTTCATCTTTGTCAGCACGGGCCCTGGCAAACTCTAGGCGGGCTTTTTTGTGCCTGGGCTTTAGGAGAGGCTTCTTTCGTGGACGGCACCCATGCATGCCATTCCTCTGCAGTGTACGCCGTATTGTGTCACGGGAAATAGTCAACCCAGTTTGGCTTTCTACTTCTTTAGATAACTGCAGTGAACTTGCATGTCGATTTTCTTCAACCCTTCTCATCAGAAGACGCTCCTGACGAGGTGTTAACTTCCGTGGATGACCTGAACGTCTCTGTGAGATGGTTGCAGTTCCATCTTTTTTAAATGTTTTGCTACAGTATTCTGACTGATAAGTAAAGCTTTGCTGATTTTCCTGTAGCCTTCACCTTTTTGTGTAAAGAAATTATATTTCTTTCTCTTGTGACATTTCTCTTCCATGTGGTGCCATTGCTGACAGCATGAAATGGGAAGGGGTTTTCTTTAAGTAACACCCTTTTATAGTCAACTGTCACCTGTGTAATGAATAATTAGACTCACCAGGGGTTTAATTCTTGTTAAATTAGATTTGTAGTCTAAAATTTAGCTTTGCTCCAGAGACTTTCAGTGGGGTGTACTCATTTTTGCATCACCCTAATTTGAGTAAAACTGAAAATTTTGTTCTCTAAGTTATATTATTAACCTTACTTTCATGTTATAAGTTAAACAGATGTTATTAAATTTAGTCTTGTCAATATTTTGGAAAATGTTTTTTTGTTCATTGAGATATTGTTTAAAATGTTACTTTTCAAAGGGAGTGTACTCATTTACGCTGAGCACTGTATAATCCAATATACTTAGACTTTTCTGTTAGTATAAGTCAAGTATACTTTATTCAGTACTTTCTTAGTGCAATTTTAAGTACATTTCAGAGAAGTACATAAAAAGTAAACTGAAAGTATACTTTCTTATTTTATAGTCAATAAAAGAAGTATGCTAATAGCACATTTGAATAAACATCTTTTTTGTAAGGGTGGCCAGCCTTCCATTGCCTGATGAAGGAATATGGATGACTTGTATAATTACATGAGAAAACTCATCTAAGCAAACAGTAAGGTTGGTATCTTACCGTGAGCTGATCAATGTTCTGGACACATTTTGTCTTTCACCATAACATGGCCAGGATGACACCACTGATCATTCAAGGAGACGCAGAAAAATTCTCTTTGTCAATAATTGGAATCTTTTCTGGGAGCGTCCTAGGCTATTTCGTGCTGATGGCCTGCACCCAGCAGACTCGGTGCGGAACTCCTGTCGACAACATCACCAGGACGCTACGCTCCATCTGACTAGTAAGCCAATTCTCCAATAACAGCTATGATGACTTTTGTTCTACCCACTTAAAAGATAAAGGTACTTGTAGTGTCCAATCTATACAGACTGTGTCTGTTCCCCGAATATTGAGTTCAAAATATAAATTTAATGCAGGATCTAGAACAAATCTGATCGTGATTAAACCAGAAAAATGCAAAATAAATGAACAAAAACAATTTTTAAAACTTGGGCTCCTAAATATCCGATCACTCACACCGAAAGCAGTTATTGTAAATGAAATAATCACAGATAATAGTTTTGATGTACTGTCTGACTGAAACCTGGCTTAAAACAAATGATTATTTTGGTCTAAATGAATCTACTCCACCAAGCTACTGTTATAAGCATGAGCCTCGTCAGACTGGTCGTGGCGGCGGTGTCGCAACAATATATAGTGATATTCTCAATGTTACTCAGAAAACAGGATACAGGTTTGACTCATTCGAAATACTTATGCTTAATGTTAAACTGTCAGATAAGCAAAATAAATCTGTCCTATCGCTTGCTCTGGCTACTGTGTATAGACCGCCAGGGCCATATACAGATTTTCTAAAAGAATTTGCAGATTTCCTCTCAGACCTATTGGTTACTGTTGATAAAGCACTAATTGTTGGAGATTTTAACATTCACGTTGATAATACAAATGATGCGTTAGGACTTGCGTTTACTGACCTAATAAACTCTTTTGGTGTCAAGCAAAATGTCACCGGGCCCACGCATCGTTTTAATCATACGCTAGATTTAATAATATCGCATGGAATTGATCTAACTGATATAGATATCATACCTCAAAGTGATGATGTTACTGACCATTTCCTTGTATCGTGCATGCTGCATATTACTGATATTAACTATATGGCTCCGCGTTATCGCCCAGGCAGAATTATTATTCCAGCCACTAAAGACAGATTCACAAATAACCTGCCTGATTTATCTCAACTGCTCTGTGTACCCATAAATACAGATGAACTAGACACAATTACTAGCAACATGGGAACTATTTTCTCCAATACGTTAGAAACTGTTGCACCCATCAAATTAAAAAAGGTTAGAGAAAAACGTGCCGCGCCATGGTACAACAGTTATACCCATTCTCTCAAGAAAGATACTCGTATTCTTGAGCGCAAATGGAGAAAAAGTAACTTGGAAGTCTTTAGAATTGCGTGGAAAAACAGTATGTCCAGCTATAGACAGGCTCTAAAAACTGCAAGAACCGAGTATATCCGCAAACTCATAGATAATCACCAAAACAATCCAAGGTTTTTATTTAGCACAGTGGCTAGATTAACAAATAAACAGATGTCACCCGATCTAAATATTCCCTCACAGTTTAATAGTAATGACTTTATGAATTTCTTTACTGATAAAATAGATAATATCAGAAATACAATAACAAACGTAGATTCTACAGCGTCTAGTACTTCAGCATCATTCATCGCACCCAAAGAAAAACTGCAGTGCTTTAGAACTATAGGACAGGATGAGCTAAATAAACTTATCACTGCATCTAAACCAACAACATGTTTATTAGATCCTGTACCAACTAAACTATTGAAAGAGTTGTTACCTGTTGCAGAACAACCGCTTCTCAATATTATTAACTCCTCGCTATCTTTAGGTCACGTCCCAAAACCATTTAAGCTGGCAGTTATTAAGCCTCTTATTAAGAAACCAAAATTAGATCCTTGTGAACTGGCAAATTACAGACCCATTTCAAATCTTCCGTTTATGTCGAAAATATTAGAAAAAGTAGTGTCTGCTCAATTGTGTTCCTTTTTGCAAAAAAATGATATCTATGAAGAATTTCAGTCAGGTTTCAGGCCCCGCCATAGCACAGAAACTGCACTTGTTAAAATTACAAATGACTTGCTTCTTGCGTCAGACAAAGGCTGTATCTCGTTGCTAGTTTTACTTGATCTTAGTGCTGCGTTCGACACTATAGATCATGACATACTGATAGATCGATTACAAAACTGTACAGGTATTCAAGGGCAGGCTCTAAGATGGTTTAGATCCTACCTGTCCGATCGCTACCACTTTGTTTATTTAAACGGGGAGTCATCTCAATTATCACCAGTAAAGTATGGAGTACCACAAGGATCTGTCCTAGGTCCTCTATTATTTTCATTATATATGCTGCCCCTTGGTAATATTATTAGAAAATACGGGATTAGTTTCCATTGTTATGCTGATGACACTCAACTATATATCTCAACAAAACCAGATGAAACTTCGAAACTATCTAAGCTAACAGAGTGTGTTAAAAATATAAAAGATTGGATGACCAGTAATTTTCTTCTATTAAATTCAGATAAGACCGAGATATTACTTGTTGGACCTAAAAACAGTACACAGAATCTCTTGGATTACAATTTGCAACTAGACGGATGTACTGTTACTTCCTCTACAGTTAAAAATCTGGGTGTTATATTAGACAGCAACCTATCTTTTGAAAATCATATTTCCAATGTTACAAAAACAGCATTCTTCCATCTTAGAAACATTTCCAAGCTACGGAACATGTTAAGTGTTTCTGATGCAGAAAAGTTAGTTCATGCATTCATGACCTCTAGACTGGACTATTGTAATGCACTGCTAGGTGGTTGTCCTGCATCTTCAATAAACAAGCTACAGATAGTACAAAATGCTGCGGCTAGAGTCCTTACCAGGTCAAGAAAATATGACCATATTACTCCAATTTTACAGTCTCTGCACTGGCTACCTATTAAGTTTCGTATCAGTTACAAAATATTATTACTTGCCTATAAGGCCCTAAATGATTTAGCTCCTGCGTACCTAACTAATCTTTTATCACGCTACAATCCAACCCGCTCCCTAGGTCGCAAAACTCTGGACTCTTGGTAGTACCTAGGATAGCAAAGTCCACTAAAGGAGGTAGAACTTTTTCATATATGGCTCCTAAACTCTGGAATAGCCTTCCTGAAAACGTTCGGGGTTCAGACACACTCTCTCTGTTTAAATCTAGATTAAAGACGCATCTCTTTAGCCAAGCATTCATATAATGCATCTCACAATCTTGTACTGCCAGTCCATCTGAACACATGCACATTATTATGCTTTAGCTTGGGTTATACTGATAATTTCATCCAGGGTTATTCCTGGATGGAGCCGCTGCTACGCTAATTGTCTTACTGTTTCTATGTTACTGCCACGGGATTAACATCCCGTGGTAGTTAGGAATTACACAAGCCTCAGTCTGGATCCTACCCTTAAACGATAGAGATGACCGAACACCTGAGAAGAGACGATGACAACCCCTCCGAGGACCTCCGAGATGAGCCCCCAGAGACAGAGCTCCAGTGAGGACCTCGTCACCTAGACATCCATCGGGGAAAGACCCCTGGAACCAGTGGACCACTTACACTCTGACTTTGCTGCAGTTGGAACAAACTACTGATTTGTCTGGCCGGAGGGGAACTGGCCCCCCGACTGAGCCTGGTTTCTCCCAAGGTTTTTTCTCCATTCTGTCACCGATGGAGTTTTCGTTCCTTGCCGCTGTCGCCTCTGGCTTGCTCAGTTGGGGACACTTCATTTCCAGCACAATCATCGACTTGATTGCACAGATATTATTTAAAGTGAACTAAGCTGGACAATGCCACTACTAAATTCAATAATGAAATGCATTCAGCAGATAATTGAGTGTTAAATCCTGTCATTTTACATTATTGACAAATTTGCCTATTTTGATATTGTGCAGTGCTTTGTTACAATTTGTATTGTTAAAGGCGCTATATAAATAAAGGTGACTTGACTTGACTTGACGCATTCTCTCAGTTTTTTACCAGTCCTCTCAGAGTCTACATCCAATCTGCACAGTAAGAATACTGTTAAATTATATCATGCTCTCTGACAGATGTCTCTGTGAGTTTGTCTCTCTGCAATCCCTCCTCCCTTCTCACTCTTTTTCTTCTGTCTCGCTCCCTCTTCTCTTCTGTGTTTTCTCTCTCCTCTCGATGTCTTTGCTGTCTTATAAATGCATGCGCATGTATTTGTATCTCCACATGAGTTCAAATGGTGAAATGGTGGAGGGGGTCTGAAGTGATCCAGGCTATTGAGTTGTGACTGATGGAACTGTATAGTTCAGTGGAGAAAAGTTATCCCTGGCCAGAACTTCCTGATCTAAATCCCATTTTATATAACAATATATTTATTGGCTTGTGCACCACACACGTAATCCATATCTCATTGGATAAACCACCGCACCATCCCTTACGATGTGACTATATCATCTGTTGAAGTAATAATAATCTGTTGAAGTAATAATACACTTTGAAGAAGTTTGTGAAAAGATAATTGGATTCATGTTCATAATTCTTTCCATGGGCCCATACCAGGACTGAGAATAGTCAGACAGCATCGAAAGATAAAGAGATTAATATTCTTAATAAATATTTACGTTTTTACATGAGACTCTGGAATCCCATCCAACAGCCAAGTCTCGATGAAGAGTAAGCTGCTCGGTCGATAAAGGCAATCGTACCGCACAAGAGCAGTCAATTCTTTCACTTTTTTAACCAAGTGGACATTCCCCATTATCACCGAAGGTTGTACTGGTTTAAACTTCTGCCAACTGTTCCTAACCCAAACTCCTCCTCTATAACACCTCTTCCTGATATTAAACAATTTCCATCAGATCGACACCAGGAATTAATCTATTCGAAGCAGGAAGCTGCAACTCCAAAAGCTCCAGCCAAGTAAAGGTGATGAAAGGTGGGCATGCTCCAGGTACACTTCTATCCCATAGACCAGGCATTTCAACAACTCTCCAAACATCTGTTCGCAATAGCCAAATAAGGCAAACCAAAGTATGAATATGAAATGCTGCCATATCCACATTGTAAAAATTCAGTTTGGTTAAAACCATGCATGTAGGTAATTCGTATTTCTTAATAAACAACCACAAAAGTGCAATTCACACACTCTCTTCAAGTGTCACGATTCGCCTTCTGTGGAGGAACAAGGAGACAAAGAGGCGTAGGAGATTTACAATAAACAATAATAATCTTTAATAATTCACAAGAGTTACACAGGGCAGGCACGGACACACACACACGTAGGACGAGGGGTAGATGTACAATACCGGATGCTGGACATGGGAAAATACAGGGCTCAAATACTCAGAACTGAATGAGATAACAAGCGAAACACAGGTGGAAACAACTGAACATAATGGGCACAGGAACAGGAAATACCAAATATGGGCAGTAGAAAACACGAGGGAAAATTAGTTCAGGGGGGCGACCAACGGCGGCGAAGCAGGTGGTGGAGGAGCCGAGGCAGGGACAGAGAGCCGATGAGCCAGGGCGACGGGAAGGAGCCGGAGGACCAAGGCGGAGCAGATGGCGCCGGCGACCGAGGCGGGGAGCCAGAAGGCTGCGGTGGTGCCAGAGCGACAGAGGACTGAATGAATGAATGACTGAATGATGCATTTATGTAGCGCTTTGTATATTGCTGTACACCCAAATGGCTTTACAATCATGTGGGGGGGGTCTCTCCTCAACCACCACCAGTGTGCAGCATCCACTTGGATGATGCGACGGTTGCCACGGGACATCGGCACCAGTGCACTCACCAGCTACAGGTGGAGAGGAGAGAGAGTCATAGAGCCAATCAAGTGGATGGGGATTATTAGGGGGCCATGATTGACAAGGGCCAGTGGTGGGAAATTTGGCCAGGACACCGGGGCTACTCCCCTACTCTTTACGAGAAGTGCCATGGGATTGTTTATGACCACAGAGAGTCAGGACCTCGGTGTTATGTTCAGAGAGTCATAGAGTCAATCAAGTGGATGGCGATTATTAGGGGGCCATGACTGACAAGGGCCAGTGGTGGTAAACTTGGCCAGGACACCGGGGCTACTCCCCTACTCTTTACGAGAAGTGCCATGGGATTTTTTATGACCACAGAGAGTCAGGACCTCGGTGTAACGTCTCATCCGAAAGACGGAAAGACGACTGAGGAGCCGGAGGGATGATGCGCAGCCGGAGGCGTGGAGTCCAGAGGAAGCAGGATGGTCGATAACAGACCAAGGTGGAGCCGGAATGACGAGGAAGCCCGGCGGAGCCAGTAGACAGATGGGTCATGCCGGAGAGGAGGGAGCTAGGCGCCATGGTGGAGACGACGTGTCAACGGCCCGAGGCGGATTCCGGGGCTTAGAGGCTGGAGTCGAGGGATACTCCGGCCATGGCAACGCTGGAGGATGGCAGTCCCGCGGAACTCGCACCGTATAGAAAAAAATTGTTGAATGCTCATGATCAGGACACAGTAGTCTACTTTGTAGGGTTTTTCTTTCTTTTTTTTTGATGTTGTTAAATTAGTTTTTTTATTCCAAAGATACAACATGCAACCACATGATGGTGCTATTCATTTCAACTTCATTTTATTAAATAAAATGTAAAAGAAATATAACTACAATTTACAAAATTACATGACTCTCCATTTGACACACACACTCTCTCTGCATCTATGTTTCAGAGAAGACAAGACAAGCCTTTGCGCAGCCAGTAACTGTCATAATTTGACATCAGAGATGTTAGGAGCATCTCAATAAATTAGAATGTCGTGGAAAAGTTCATTTATTTCAGTAATTCAAATTGTGAAACTCGTGTATTAAATAAATTCAGTGCACACAGACTGAAGTAGTTTAAGTCTTTGGTTATTTTAATTGTGATGATTTAGGCTCACATTGACTGTCACACAGACTGTCTTTCTCTTATGTTAAGAACGTGCTGCGGATGTGCTTTCTCTTAACACAACAAAATAAACCATGTAACATATAACATAAAGGTGTATCAATGCACATTTCCTGCAAGTCCTGTGTAAATTGCGTAAGATGGCGGAGCGGAGGAGAACAACGCAGTCTGAAGTAACATTAAACGATCTTGCGCGTCTCAATCTGCTCATATCAGTGCCCTAACGATGCTATAATGGACTATTTCATATCAAGAAATGAAGGATCGGATGAAGTTACTTAAGAGGAGGAGTCCCCTGACAGTTTTCAGGGCTGCCAACTTTTAAGTACAACTTAAAGTGAGAATTCCCATAGCGGTCCCAGTATGGGGGGGGGTTAGCACATTTTAAAGTTAAATGCATCTATCTGGTGCACTTTGAGAGTTCAAAATTAAAGGGGTCATATGATGCTGCTAAAAGAACATTATTTTGTGTATTTGGTGTAATGCAATGTATTTATGTGGTTTAAAGTAAAAAACAACAATTATTTTCCACATACTGTGCATTATTGTTGCTACTCTAAGCCCCGCCTTTCTGAAAAGCTTCGATTTTTACAAAGCACATCATTCTGAGAAGCGAGGCGTGCTCTGATCGGCAAATATCTTAAGCGTGAGCTGGAAATGTTACGCCCCTCACCGTATTGTGATGGCGTTTCAGGGCGCAAGTCACACAAAAACAATAAAACCCATTACAAATGAGGTATTTGTTGCATCCAGTGGGGACATAATTACTGATTATAATGACTTATACTGTCTTTTTACCTTATTGTCTTTAAACATTACCATGTCTGTATTTGTGATCGGAGAAATTACAAACAACAAGCACTACTCTCAAAACTCGCATTTGAATCGTCAGTGGCAGAAATGTACTTACAGTGGTCAGAAGCGCCAGACAGTCCTCGCAAAGTTGGAATTGCCCCACTTCATAGAAACAGCCTTTGTGCAAGCCAGCATTGTAGCTTTCAAGTTCAGAAAATAGTCCTCTGTAAAATGTGCTGCACACACTCGAATATTTGGGTTGTACCTCTCTTGAACAGTGTTGTAAATACAACTTAACCACTGATTTCTAGTTGTGTCCGCTTTTGGAAGGCCCAACAAAGTAGTTTTGCTTTCACAATGAATCGCATCATCTCCAGGACATGGTGCCGGCAGCAGCAACAACACTACAGCGAGAATAATAGCCTGCCTTCTTTCTTTGCGTGTACGTTTGAGCGGTGTTATGAAAATCTCCCCACATTGTGACATAGAGATGTGGGGGCATGTTTGAACGAGCCGTTTTAGGGGGGTCGTGGCAGAGTCTTAACTTTGATAAAGAATATATCTTTGGTTTTGAGACTTTAGTGATTTGAGACTTTAGTCTTTGCAACTTCAGGGATCTTTTCTATGCACAATCAGCTTGTAACACTCTAAAGAGAAAGGACAACTTCAAATCGCATCATATGACCCCTTTAAGAGCTCCATTATAGGTTCAGTGTGCAAACTAAAATAAAAAAGCTGGTGAATTGACTTGTTCTTGAGGTTTAAAGGGGACTCAATCCTCTTTTTAGTTGTGATAGGGTGTCTCAGTCTAAATCACACTCACATTGGTGAATATAATGATAATAATAATAATTTTATATTATTATTCCTATGACATTGGAAAACAATACTATAAAATAAATGAAAATGATTTGAATGAATGTATTTCACAGGTATTGTTAGATTTAATTTCCACTAGATGAATGTAACGGCACGTAAAAGAAGGGTAATGCTTTTAATCTCACTGAATACACATGGTTCTTTGGCTATGTGTGGAGGAAGGGTAATTTTTCTTCTTTGTCTGTCCTGTTCTACCTTATTTGGTCATTCTTTGGACTTCCTGTAATACGAGAGTTCTGGTACCCATATAAGGCATGCTGGCTAGAATAAATGAGTTCAAAAGCCATGATGCCTCTCTGTGTCTTGTCTTTGCTCTCCCAGATCTGCTGAAGACTTCGTTCACAACATCCAACATATATTTCTGATTTGATTTAGAAGTGATCCAAAACACAGAAAGAAAACTTAGTTCATAAGGAAACTGGAGTTTTAACTATTTGGAGGCTCGCCCTATGTTTGTTCACAGGTAACCTGAGACCTATATACTCGTGTTTTGAAGACCTAGCTAGATCTGAAAGATGATCTACAGGTTCTGCAGTATCTCACAGGTAAGAGTTTTTGATATAACCTTACTGTGATATACTGTTGATGGCAGGCCGCATCTTGTGTTGGGATTCTGCATTTGCATGTGCATTCCGTGGCGTTGAACTGAGGGCCAGGTTACGCCCTTGTAGGTGCGAGGCACACGACGCGCGTATTTTGAAATATTGTTTTTATCATTTGAACATGATAAGTAACAAATAAGAGAAAAAATATATATCAAACAGTTGGATTTTGTGGGTGAAGTTTTCGTTTTTTACTTTCCTTTTCTAAAATTTGCATTGTTCTTTCGTTGAGTATGGGATTATAAATATATGGGCAAATCGTATGAAATTGGAAAAATGAATGAAAACAATATGGAGTGTGTTAATAAAGCGAACAAAATATTGATCGACACGCCGTCGACTGTTAAGACACAGCCACTTTATGATACAGCCGTAATTAATGTCCAAAATAATGCTCAGACCAGCTCAAATATATTCTTCCTACTTTCTTTTAGTTCTTGTGCACATCCCCCTCCCCTTCCCCCTTCTGAGTTGAACAAAGAAACATGCCTGCAAGGCCCGGCTCATGCAGCTGTCCATGGCGTGAGTTCACGAAGGACCTATAATTATTCTTAAACCAACAATGAGAGATTGATACTATATGTAAAACTCTCCCGAATGCGAATAATTCTAACACATTTGTAGATGTTTTGCGCTCACCAAAAGTTATGCACATTTAAGCAGCTCGGATTAAACTCGATCTTTTTAGGAGTATTGGCAGATGATGTTACTGAATCTGGCAATGGTATACAGCGAGACCTTTCGGGAATTTTGGTGGACCGATCCCGAAAATATAATAGAATACTTTGAGCAGGTTAAGAGTGTTCTAGATGCTCGTGCTCATGTCTGTAACCCATGCCACAAATACAAACCGAAATAAGGGAGAGATCATTTCTGCGTGTGTGGGAAGAAAGACGCTCGTATTCCCATGGGCGGTTAAATGTCCTCACTGTTTAATAACACGTGCTTAAATAATATGAATCCAGATGTGACGCGTTTGGTTCGTGTAACAACTGCAAATTTAATGCAACACACTGTTGAAGATTTTTGCAAAGAATTCGTGAGTTGACGCTTCTGGTGGTTTTACTTTGTTTCTGTTTAAGCCGAAACAGGAAGTTATGTTTTCAGCTCCACAGTAACGAATGACTGCTGTGTCTGTGTGTACCAACGGGACCCAAAGGGGCGGTGCTCAGTATAGTCGGAGCCCGCCTCGGAGGTCCTAAAATGTCCGGAACGCGCCTGTTATTTCGGATAGACAGGGCACTGTGCAAGAGAGTGTAGGCTGAAATAGGTACATGATATCGCCCAGAATACCTCTACAAATAAACCATACACAAGCGCCACTATATAACAGTGGTTATGCTGATCAAAATCAGGTGTCTTGGATAAATAAGGTTATGGAAAAATAATAATCCAAAAATATGCTTAGGGGTACCCAGACTGTCCACAGAGCGATGTCAGTATGTACAGTCAATGATTTGTTTTTCTTTTAGCAATCGCACGGATGAACTAACATTTTAAATTTAGAAGTTAATGGGGTAGATTATATTACTCATTTTTATTCAACACAAGGGTGCTACGTGTTCATCTATTTCTGCTAATTTTTATGAAGGGCCGATCACGAATCGTACTATGCGCTCTGTTGGGGTTTCAGGGACTGACATTATTTGTCACATGACACCTGCCATTGAGGTAAAGGTACTTAATCACCTACCTTTATTTCACAAATTTGTATTTACTCCAAATTCACCATTGAATCTTTTGGGCAGAGATCTCATGTATAAACTTAGCATTGAGATTGTATTTTCAGACAGCTCTGTAAATTTCTCTTTGCTTTCAGATGTCTTAGATGCAACTGTGGATGTAATACCATATTCATGAGCAGTGTCAAACCACAACAATTTAAATACAACATTGCAGATGTAGAGCCATCGTTGTGGTCACAGTTTAAAGATGAATAAGGCCTCGTTAACATACCCCTTTACAAGGCGACATTGATCACACAGAAACCTGTGAACATGAAGCAATACCCATTGTCACCAGAAAAGGTTGAAGGTATTCAACCGGTAAATTATAATTTTTTTTTTTTAAAAACAAGGTTATTTTCCCCACTCACTCACCTTGCAATACACCAATCAATCCCATCAGGAAAGCTGAGGGCTATTAATTCATTAATAATTCCTCTGGCCCCGATTGTGCCTGATGTGCAGAGTGACGACTATTCTAAATTTTATACCACAGAATCACACCCGCTTCACGGTGGTGGATTTGTGTTCAGCTTTCTTCTCCATCCCCGTCCATGCAGAGACGCAGCCGTTGTTTGAATTCACATTTAAAGGTATGCAGCTTACCTGGACACGCCTTGCTCAGGGATTTGTTGATAGCCCTGCCGTCTTTTCCGCTGCGGTGAAACGTGTTTTGAACACTGTCACAAACCTGCCATTCACGGTTTGTGTGCTGAATTATACAGATGATATTTCAATATCCGCTGAAACTGAGGCTAACTGTTTGCAGGCCTAAATTGTTGTTTGCAATGTGCTTGCGAGCACTGGATTTAAGACCTTGAATGAAAACTATAGTGGGTGCAATCCAGAGTCCATTACCTGGGCCACATCATTTCACCAGGACTGAAGGCCATTTCCGCTGAGAGGGTGCAGCGGATAAAGACTATGCATACTCCTGAGACTGTAACGCAGCTACAAAGTTTTTGGGGTTGGTGAACTACTGCCGTGCATGGAGACCTGACTGTGCGTACCATGATAAGGACCTACGATCTCTCATTCAACATGGAATGGGTCCGAGAGACTCGCTGAACTGGACTTCTGAAACGAAAGAACATTTTGATGCATTGAAGATTGCTATCACATGCACTCCTGCCTTGGGGCTACCAGACTATTCCAGGCCGTTTCACTTACATGCGGGGGAGGCTGTGGGTGTTGCAATGGTTGACCCAAGAGCATGGTGACAAACCGATGGTCCATGGTATGACTAAATGCCTTCGTGCTGTGGCTGCAGAGGCGGAGATGGTTAAAATGGCTGAGAAAACTGTTTTATCATATCCTTTGATTTTGTACACCACTCATCAGGTGGGTGTTGTGTTGCACAATTTGAAGACACAGCACATGACGGCCCAGAGAAGTTCTGGCTAAGAAGCAAGACTCCTAGACACGGAAAATGTAACTATTTAGTCCACTTCAGTTTCTAGCACAGCAGTTCAATCGCTGTATGGCTTATCCACATTGATCACTGAAACTATACCTCATGATTGCATGAATACTACTGAGAGCTTCATTTCAACCAGGGTCGATCTGAAAGATACACCCCTGGATGGGGAAGAACACATAAATAGATGGTTCATGTTCAAGGCCGTCTGATGGAGTGTATCAGTGTGGATATGCCATTGTGACTCAAGAGGGTGAGAGGGTGGAGGCATATCGCCTAAACCATAACTCAGCTCAGGCTACGGAAATAATTGCAAAGAGAAAACAAGAGCCTGTGAGTTAACAAAAGGCAAAAGAGCCACCATTTATACGGATATCAAATATTCATACGGGGTCGTTCAAGATTTCACCCAGACTTAGGCTAGGTGCAATTTTCAGACATCTGAGGGCAAACCAATATCACATGAAGGGTTGGTGGTAGATTTATTACAAGCTGTAATGTTCATATTACTCCAATTTTACAGTCTCTGCACTGGCTACCTATTAAGTTCCGTATCAGTTACAAAATATTATTACTTGCCTATACGGCCCTAAATGATTTATCTCCTGCGTACCTAACTAATCTTCTATCACGCTACAATCCAACCCGCTCCCTAAGGTCGCAAAACTCTGGACTCTTGGTAGTACCTAGGATAGCAAAGTCCACTAAAGGAGGTAGAACTTTTTCATATCTGGCTCCTAAACTCTGGAATAGCCTTCCTGATAACGTTCAGGGTTCAGACACACTCTCTCTGTTTAAATCTAGATTAAAGACACATCTCTTTAGCCAAGCATTCATATAATGCATCTCACAATCTTGTACTGCCAGTCTATCTGAACAAATGCACATTATTATGCTTTAGCTTGGGTTATACTGATAATTTCATCCAGGGTTATTCCTGGATGGACCAACTGCTACGCTAATTGTCTTACTGTTTCTATGTTTCTGCCACGGGATTAACATCCCGTGGTAGCTAGGAATTACACAAGCTTCAGTCTGGATCCAACCCTTAAACGATCTGAGATGACCGAACACCTGAGAAGAGACGATAACAACCCCTCGGAGAACCTCAGAGGAAGCCAACCATCAGCGGTTATACTGAATGAACCAAAGTCTGCCATAAATGGAGGATCAGCACCTGGAGACAACCTCTACAGCCCTGACCATCAGAGGAGTCTAGGACACATAGATGAGCCCCAGAGACAGATCTCCAGTGAGGACCTCGTCACCTAGACATCCATCGGGGAAAGACCCCTGGAACCAGTGGACCGCTTACACTCTGACTTCGCTGCAGTTGGAACAAACTACTGATTCGTCTGGCCGGAGGGGAACTGGCCCCCCGACTGAGCCTGGTTTCTCCCAAGGTTTTTTCTCCATTCTGTCACCGATGGAGTTTTCGTCCCTTGCCGCTGTCGCCTCTGGCTTGCTTAGTTGGGGACACTTCATTTCCAGCACAATCATCGACTTGATTGCACAGATATTATTAAACTGAACTAAGCTGGACAATGCCATTACTAAATTCAATAATGAAATGCATTCAGCTGATAATTGAGTGTTAAATCCTGTCATTTTACATTATTGACACAATTTGTCTATTTTTTATATTGTGCAGTGCTTTGTTACAATTTGTATTGTTAAAAGCGCTATATAAATAAAGGTGACTTGACTTGACTAATGTTGCCATCTGAACTAGCTGTAGTGAAGATCAAGGGACATGCGTGTAACATATAGCGGCAGGAATTCAACTCTACAAGTCACCAGAAGGGGGGCAGATAAAGAATCAGCAGCCCTCTAAAAGCCCCTCCTCCGCCTCAGCGCAAAAGCGCGCGTTTCTTCCTGTTGTGGAACAAAAGGAATGTGCGGGAACGCTTCTCAAAGACATTCGTTCATTTCATGACTTTCAAAGCATCTACCCAAGAAATACATGGATATTAATATGTACTCTTTATGAATATTAAGTTAGGAAAACGTGGGCTGATTTCTAATCATACTTTAAGCTGGAATGTGTAGGCTGCAGTGTTTAGACTTTTATGAATGGTTGCCAAATTATATGAATCAATAAGATAACGAATGTGATATTATAATGTGTAAACCTGATAAGAGTTTAATACATGGGTAAAAGTTATTTCTCAATCGCATGAAAAATGCCTTGCAAGAAAACCATGGACATGGGTGGAGCTCCGCCCCATACGGACAATCTGATTCGATCAGCCGCCGGTGGGCGGCGTCCAAACCGGACAGTTGAAAAGACGACGCGCGAGTCGGCTCGCTCTTCTCTTCCCTCTTGCAACTCTCCGGAGCTCGTAA
Source organism: Oxygymnocypris stewartii (assembly GCA_003573665.1). Lineage (NCBI taxonomy): Eukaryota > Metazoa > Chordata > Actinopteri > Cypriniformes > Cyprinidae > Oxygymnocypris > Oxygymnocypris stewartii. The sequence continues at coordinate 761 of QVTF01008764.1, read as the reverse complement.
CTGCGCGCTCAAACGCGCGCAAGGCTGACCTGGAAACCGGCCCGCTGGACTCTCACAACTAAACCAACCATCGGAGGGGGTCTAAGACCGGGCCAAAGCCGTAACGGAGCCACGAAGTCAACGATCGCGGGGAAGAGCTTTCCCGATGACGTCACGCAGCCATCTCAAGTCTCCACACGAGAACAACCGAAGGAGCCCGAGCTGAACACGTGACGCCCGAAACAAAGAACTGAACTCACGCGGGAAAACGAAACCAAAAAAAGCAACAGCCTGCTTCAACAACAGACAGCAAGTATAACAAACAAAGCGTTTTTATCCTGACTGAACTGGTTAAAATATGATCTGAATGCAGTAACAAAACATACGTATTTGTTCGTGATCTTTTGGCTGGTTGGTTAAGCTATGAAATAGAAAGAATATTATTCTTTCACCCACAGTTACCCTCAAAACTTTCGTATGCCTATGTGTGTGTATGTCTATGTCTTCTCAGTTAATCCATTTATGTTAGAATAGCAGTATCACGAATAAATCGTTTTTCATTTTATAAACAAGTGTCTCTGGAATGTGATTATAAGTATTTTTTATCCTTAGTTGCCCTAAAGATAACGCAACCTAGCTCTAAACTAGAAATTATTAATCTCGTGTATCGTTACCTGGGGCCACGGGGAATGTAAGCGAGATTTTAATTGAGATTAACAGAATGTACTTTTAGTGATTGCTGGACAAGCACTTAATAAGGTGTAAACTGTAAAGAAATATTA
>QVTF01008763.1:0-23761 GCA_003573665.1 Oxygymnocypris stewartii | reverse complement strand
TGTATTTGTTTGTGTTGTGAGTATTTGCAGAGAGTTTCTGTATTTGGTTGTATTGTTAGTATTTGCAGGGAGTTGATGTATTTGGTTGTGTTGCATGTATTTGCAGGGCGTTTCTGTATTTGGTTGTGTTGTGAGTATGTGCATGGCGTTTCTGTATTTATTGTTTTGATTTCAAAGTTAGTTACAAGTAAGTCTAAAGTTGCAGCACGTTGAGCTTTCTTGGCCACGTATAACCCCCGCTCCCCCCCACACACACTAAACATAAAGATGTACAACATTAAACTGCTTTCATATTATTTTTATTACAACATTAGTATCAGAAGTTTTTATGTTATTGGTTCATACTGTACTATACTTTGAAACATTTGACAGGCTATAATTGAAGCACTGAAAATGAATATCGTCAATGTGCACTTCAATATTTGCTGCAGTAAAACCATTTGGAAGAAATGGACATTTCACTTTGCACGTTTAACATTCTGAAAATGCATACTGCAGAAAAAAAGAACAGTATTCTCACAACTCTTTGCTTTTTTTGGGGAAGTGTGAATCTGTTGGGGATGTGTTCATAGGGCAAACAAAGGCCAAACACTTTTACAAGCACAAAGTAGAACAATGCCTGATAAGAGAATGTCGAGAGAGACAATTTCCTCCTGTTCCAGCTGACATGCATGTGACTAACCGTAGAGAGCTTTTTTTTGAGAAAACAGAGTTCCTTCGTCCACTATTCCATTTGGACAGTATGAACGCTTGACATGGGTTTACTCTACCTATTATGACTGTAATATTTTAAGAGACCGTTTCCTTCATCCTTCCTTGTTGTGTCCTGCAAACTTGAATATTTCCGACATGGAAAGAGAAACTAAGGAGATTGTTACCGTGGAGCCGGTGATTTTCCTCTACATGACCAGCACTTTCATCGTAACACCTGCATATCACAGATGATTATCACAAGGGTAAGAGAGCTGCTACTGCTGCGATTTAAAGCAGGAAAAGTGAAGAAAGAGAGTGAAAGGTAGAGACATTAATCAAGTGTGTTAGGTGAGTCAGTGTTTTGTACTTTGAACTGAAAAACAGGTCCGCAGGGTCCAGTTCTAGTACACCAAAACGGAAAGCCAGAAGCAGAACCACGGAGTGCTTGGAGAATAGCAGCGGAGCTCGAGATGTACTCAGAACCCAAAACTACAGCAGGCATAATCAAGCCGAACCGGCCATGACAGTCCCAGAGCAAAACAACAGGCGCTGTGATCACTCATGCACTTAGATTAAAACATTGCTGACAGTCATTAGTCTGTATTCTGCTTGCTGAACTTAAACATTGGCTATGCTTGAGATATCTTTGTTTTATAACCTTGTGCAATGACATGAAACTTTACTTTTTTCATGAGCTGACATGTCCTGCCATGTGACACACAACCATTTTGTAATCTTTTTAAACAGCGTTTGCTATTTAAATATAACAATTTAATATTAAATATAATAATGCAATTAAAGTACATTTAAAAAGATGGGAAGACTACATGGAAAGCTATACAATTAAAAACTGTAATTTCTGTAAAAGTAATAAAACACAAACTACAGTGTTATTTTGTGTTTTATTACTTTTACAGAAATTACAGAGTTTTTAATGTACAGCTTTTCCATGTAGTCTTCCCATCTTTTTAAAAAAAATTTTAAAAGATGAAGAAAAATGAAGACTACATTTTCCATGTAGTCTTCCCATCAAGTTTACATTTTAACTTGTCACTGTTCAAATTAATAGAAATTATGTTCAACTATGTTCAATATACAGTATATATATATTGAACATAGTTGAACATAATTTCTATTTAATTTGAACAGTGACAAGTAAATGTATACAGTAAAAGTAAATGTGTGTGGGTGTGTATTTGTATGTGCGTGTTTATATACACTGAACAAAATTATAAACAACACTTTTGTTTTTGCCCCCATTTTTCATGATCTTGAACTCAAGATCCAAGACTTTTTCTATGTACACAAAGGCCTATTTATCTAAAATATTGTTCACAAATCTGTCTAAATCTGTGTTTATGAGCACGATTACACTCTACTTGAAGGGGTGTGCATAAGACTAACATGACACCTTAATAATCATGACATGACACATGTCATGAATATGAAGGAGGTTTTATGCATGTTTATGACAACTGCCATTAAGTGTCATTTGCTCAGTTATGTCATTTTTTTAATGCGAAGATTATATTATTTGACCTAACCCTAACCTAACCCTACCCCTAACCTTAGCCCATAACAAAGACATATCAAGCAATGTCATCTTTGCATTAAAAATTACATATACTGAGTAGGGTTATAACGATTCATCAATATGGATCGATCTATCGATACGATGTATGATGATACGATGCATTGATGCCACACGTAAAATATCGATATCTGTAGTATATTTGATTTGATTTTTGACACATTTGATTGATTCGATTTATAAAAAGTCACCTTTATTTTTGCACTGTCCACATTTTCACATAATGTCCATCTATGCATTACAGCCAACGCGTGCATTCTCGTTCAATCTCACGTGTCAGGACTCGATATAAGGACTGCCCGAAGGCACAAGTGAGCCACAAGGGCGGGTGAATATGAAGGTTATTTATGCATGTTTATGACAACTATCATTAAGTGTAATTCGCTCAGTATTAGGGGTGTAAATCGGATGGTTCGTCACGATTGAATACAATATCGATTCTCATACAATATCGATTCTCATACCCAGCGATACGATATTTCGCTGAATATTCACAAGCCACAAGGGCGGGTGAATAATGAAGGTTTTATATGCATGTTTATGGCAACTGTCATTAAGTGTATTTCGCTCAGTATTAGGGGTGTAAATCGGATGGTTCGTCACGATTGAATACAATATCGATTCTCATACAATATCGATTCTCTTACCCAGCGATACGATATTTGCCGATACTTCAAAAAATTCTACGATACGATTCGATTCAGGCGTATATCGATCGATATATCGATATTATCCTATTATATACCTATTTTAAACAACCATCTTTTTTTACTTTACTTTTTAGTTATTTAGCAGACGCTTTTATCCAAAGCGACTTACAAATAAGAAAAAATAACTAAAACTATAAGTTAAAAGTCTATAAATACTATATATATACACTTTTTTTTTTATTAAATAAAATGACAAATGCATACAACAACATTTCAAAACTAAACATTTAAATGAAAACAAAAAATAAAGCTAAAAACATTTCAAAATATTAAAACAACAAAAGGTATGAGTATAAAAATTATTCTAACATGACACTAAGCCAAACACCCATGTGTATATATATATATATATATATATATATGTTATTTCATTTCCATGTAGTATGTTGAAATAACGTTACTAAAATAAATACAATTTATTAAAACTAAAGAAAATACCTATAAAGACATAATAAATTCATACATAATTTATCTAAAATTAAAATAGATAACAAATCAAACGACAGTAGTTTATCAGCAATCCTAAAAAAAGAACACTGCCAAATACACATGCTAACAGACAACAACTTCCTTACACATAGTAAGAATTGGTTATACAGACTAAAACAGAAGTGAAACAAGCAGTAAGAAAGAGAATAAATAAAAAGCGATACTTATATCCTTTGACAGTGTCCCTGTCCGGTGGAGTCGCACGGTAGAGTCCATGGTCTTTACACTCTTCGGTCTTCACGCGAGAAGGGCTTCACACAACGGCTGTCGCGGTAAACTAAGATTTGTATAGCCATCTAACAAAATACTACTCCAATTCAGCTGAACACACTTTCCAGTTAATCACAATAAATGGCCAAGGAAGCGCCCGACACAGAACGAGATCAAACGCGATTTCAGCACGTCTCCACACCATAAACAAAACAAGCGTTTCCTAGCAACAACAACTGCGCTAAACACTAATGAGACAAGTAAATACACTTGCTAGTTGTTTTTAACTTCTGCTGATAGACTGCTTCTCTCAAAGAGTATTACTTTACAGTTCTATCTTCTGCTGGTGCTTAAACACAATTTCCTGTTAATCACAATAAATGGCCAAGCAAGCGCCCGACACTGACAAGGGACGCGATACAGTACGAGACCAAATGCGATTAAAACCATCTACATTTTTAGTAACTCACAAATGCAACCAAAATATATAACATGAACATAAATCTAAAAATGCTACTATGGGCTCAGTACTGAACATCTTTTCTACAGATAACCAAATTACAAGCAATAGCAGAAAATAAATACAATAGAACAAAGACACAAGTTCAATAAACAGTGCTTTTCAGGTTTTTCAGCTGTGTGTGGCATATCAAGATGCTGAATAAGACAGCATGATTATTGCACAGGTGTGCCTTAGGCTGGCCACAATAAAAGGCAACTCCAAAATGTGCAGTTTTACAGTATTGGGGGGGTCCAGCGGTTCCGAAAACCAGTCAGTATCTGGTGTGACCACCATTTTCCTCACACAGTGCAACACATTGATTTGATCAGGTTGTTGATTGTGGCCTGTGGAATGTTGGTCCACTCCTCTTCAATGGCTGTGCGAAGTTGCTGGAAATTGGCAGGAACTGGAGCACGCTGTCGTATACGCTGATCCAGAGCATCCCAAACATGCTCAGTGGGAGACATGTCCGGTGAGTGAGCTGGCCATGCAAGAACTGGGATGTTTTCAGCTTCCAGGAACTGTGTACAAATCCTTGCAACATAGGGCCATGCATTATCATGCTGCAACATGAGGTGATGGTCGTAGATTAATGGCACAACAATGGGCCTCAGGATCTCGTCACAGTATCTCTGTGCATTCAAAATGCCATCAATAAAATGCACCTGTGTTCGTTGTCCAACAAACTCCTGCCCATACCAAAATCCCACCGCCACCATGGGCCACTCGATCCACAATGTTGACAGCAAACCGCTCACCCACACGACGCCATACACGCTGTCTGCCATCTGCCCTGTACAGTGAAAACCGGGATTTATCCATGAAGAAAACACCTCTCCAAAGTGCCAGATGCCATCGAATGTGAGCATTTTCCCACTCAAGTTGGTTACGATGATGAACTGCAGTCAGGTCGAGACCCCGATGAGGATGACGAGCATGCAGATGAGCTTCCCTGAGACGGTTTCTGACACTTTGTGCAGAAATTCTTTGGTTATGCAAACCGATTGTTGCAGCAGCTGTCCGGGTGGCTGGTCTCAGACGATCTTGGAGGTGAAGATGCTGGATGTGGAGGTCCTGGGCTGGTGTGGTTACACGTGGTCTGCGGTTTTGAGGCCGGTTGGATGTACTGACAAATTCTCTGAAACGCCTTTGAAGACGGCTTATGGTAGAGAAATGAACATTCAATTCACAGGCAACAGCTCTGGTGGACATTCCTGCAGTCAGCTTGCCAATTGCAGGCTCCCTCAAAACTTGCGACATCTGTGGCATTTGGCTGAATGATAAAACTGCACATTTTAGAGTGGCCTTTTATTGTGGCAATGATCATGCTGTATGATCAGCATCTTGATATGCCACACCTGTGAGGTGGATGGATTATCTTGGCAAAGGAGAAGTGCTCACTAACACAGATGTTTTTTTTTTATGGTTAACGGGGACTCTCCAAAGGCGTAAGGTTTTTTATACTGAAAACCTTATTTTCTATCGCCATACAACAACCCTACACCTAAACATACCCCTTTCAGGAAACGTTGTGCCTTTTTACTTTCTCCAAAAAAAACACATTCTGTATGATTTATAAGCCTTTTCAATTATGGGGACACTGAAATTGTCCTCATAAACAACCTTCTCCGTGTCATTATACAAATTGATGTCCTCATAAACCACATAAACATGCACACACTCAAACACACACAACACACACACACACACACACACACACATTTACTTTTTCTGTATACATTTAATTCTTACTGTTCAAATATATGTATGTGACCCTGGAGCTCAAAACCAGTCTTAAGTCGCTGGGGAATATTTGTAGCAATAGCCAAAATTAAAATGAATGGGTAAAAAAATACAGTTTTTTCTTTTATGCCAAAAATCACTAGGATATTAAGTTAAGATCATGTTCCATGAAGAAATGTTGTACATTTCCTTCCGTAAATATATTCAAACATCATGTTTGATTGGTAATATGCATTGCTAAGAACTTCATTTGGAAAGCTTTAAGGTAATTTTCTAAATATTTCGATTTTTTTTGCACCATCAGATTCCAGAATTTCAAATATTTCTCAACCAAAAATTTTCCTATTTATTTAAGCTTCTTTATTCAGGTTTCAGATGATGTATGAATCTCATTTTCAAAACAATTGACCCTTATGACTGGTTCTGTGGTCCAGGGTCAAAAAAACAATATATATATATATATATACATATATATATATATATATTAGTGCTGTCAAAATTAACGTTAATAACGTGTCAACACAAATTCCTTTTAACGGCACTAATTGTAATAACGCAGCATGTATTTTCTGTTTGACCTGTTGGCCCAACCGTAGTTGGAGAATAGGAGATGCACAGTGTTGTCAACTTAGCAACATTGCAGACCCCTTTAGCGACTTTTTTCCCCTAAAAAATGCTCCCAAACCTTATTTCTTCTCAGAGAATTGCCAGTACTGCCGCGCTAGCGTGAGGTCTTATATATATATATATATATATATATATACACTAGTATTACTATATAATAATATTTTACAATTACATGATTTTTGTACATAATTTAATATAATTATGGAAGCAATTTTAATAGGTAATTTTTTTTACTGTAGCTTTTTAACATTATTTTACATTACAATTTATGTGGGTTTAAATTAATTGCCTTTTTTGTTGTTTGTTAGATTTTTTTAAACATTAATAATAACTTCAACTTTTGTCTAAAAAGAAACAAAAAGCATCAAATTAAAACAGAAAATGCTGGAAAAAATAATATGTGTGGACATGTAAAATGTAAAGACATTTCTGTATGGACATGTAAAATGTAAAAACATTTCTTTGAATATAAATAATGCAGTGAATATATGCATTTGCTTAAGGGTGACGCTGTCCAATTAATGCAGTTGTTTTTAGTTCCTGCTCTTGTCATATTGCATTTTTTTTTGTGAGCGAGTGTCCTTGTATTCCTCTCTCCTTTAAATTATCTTACCCTTCCAATGAACTTTGCAGCTCCACACATAACAGCTCTCAGAAAAATGGGGATGAATATATCATATGAATGAGCACAACTCCATGCAGTGAAAACTGTTCAAAGAATAAAGAGGGTCCAATCATTTATTGCAAAGTGCTCATTTATGCCACTCTTAATGGCCTCGATTCTTGCCATTTACTCCTTGATATCATCATATTTGTGAGGTTGCAGTTCGTGATCTTCCTCGAGGCTTGTTCTTACAATAACTGAGGGCGTCCCCCGGCGCGATGACTTACTGCTCGGGTTGTGCATCATTCCCATAATGCCTTAGAGCATCATTACTGACACTAAATAAAATATTTTTTAGATATGTAGAAAAACTTCAAAGCTAACCTAAGACGCAATACGCAAATTTCGGTTGATAACATTTGCTCTAACTAGAAAATGACTGTTAAATGTCAAGATGTGAATGTGGCTAGTTTTGTGCAAAGTGCTAAGCCTCACCTAAAAAAATACTACTAACCTCTACAGGAACTGTTGCCATCTGACATTTTATCAGACCAGTTTATCTCTTATAAAAATGTTATGAACACTTGTGTACACTTATCTATGGAAATAAATGAGCACAATATACAAGATTAACAATGCACATAAAACCAATAAGTATTAACAAAAAAGAAGGGGGAGGGGGGATATTAATGCATATTTATATTTATATTTATGCTACACAGCATATACATCTAATTGTCCTATACATACATACATACATACATCACAATGCATTGAATAATAATAATAATAAAAAAACATTATAACAATATATATATATATATATATATATATATATTATTCAATGCATTGTGATGTGTATATATATACTGTATATATACACACATACATATGTAAATGAACCAACTCCCCAATTAAGGAGAGAAAGGGAGAAATATAAAAATGAACACATAACAAAGCCAAACAGATGAGGTTACCATTTCTATAACATTCACAGTTTACTTAGCTGACGAAGTCTTTATTTTCTTTATATATCAACCACTTTTCCCAGTCCATTATGAAAGCACTTTTTTCATCTTTAGCATATACGTAAGTTCTTCCATCAACAGGGTTTCTTCAATGATCTCAAACCACTGTTTACAATTCAAAGTGCTGTCATTAAGCAAATTCCTAGTTACAGCCTTTTTACATGCCACAAGAAGAATCTTACATAAATATCAGTCGCTTTTAGGTACTATGCCTTTAATATTTCCCATAAGGAGAAATAAAGAGGTTCTGGGTATTCTATATCCAAGCACTTCAGACATGACCACCTGCACATCATCCCAAAAAGCTTGGATTTTCTCACAACTCCAAAAGATATTTGTGTGATCTGCTTCTAACAGTCCACACTGTCTCCAGCAAACCTGTTGTCTGGAGACTTGTTTTCCTTTGATCTTAGGTGTTATAAAGTAGCGAATAAGACACTTCCAGGAAAACTCCCTCCCTATTAGTGAACTAGTGGTACTTTGGTGTATTATCCACATATCGTACCAATCCATTTCTGGTATTTCAGTCTTTAATTATTTTTCCCATTTCAATTTTATATATAGTGTGGAGGAAGGGCTGCAACACATTAACACCTCATAAATGGAGGGAATCATTCTGGGTAGTGTATGATTATAAGCATCCATCCTCATTTTAGTAAGGGAATGGATATAATTTGCTCTAATTTTCATTTATTTTGTTATTGTAGTAATCCATTAATTAGACATATCTAAATAAGTCCTGATTTCTAAATCCAGATTAGGGTTAGGGTTAAATCAACAATTTAAATAATCCTTTAAGTCTTGGAAACTTTGAATTTCACCCTTTGTAAGTACACTATACATAGTTGTTATTCCCCCTCTCCTTCCATTGTTGAATTATTGGATCTTCCCTTCCTGGTTTAAATTTCTCATCGTCATGTTTGCACATTCTTCTTGCACATTCCTGCTTATATTATTATGTATTAAGTCTACAGTATACTGTCCTGCACATTTTATTTTATTTCTTATTCTTATTTTAATTATTTTACTTCATTTGTTTTCCATACCTATATTTATGTATATCCTTTTGTTTTTATTACATATAATTGCACTGTCCATGGAGCGGACCTGACTTACATTTCATTACTGGTTATATTCTGTATAATTGTGTATGTGACGAATAAAAAAAGAATGATTGAATCTTGAATGCGTAATCCACCTAAGTATTCCAATATATTTCTCCAATTCTTTACTATGTCCATCAATTTCGCTCTCCCCTATACAGGACTGAACTTGATTGTCTCTGTGTCTTTCCATTTGGCTATGAGGTACACCAGTCAAAAATGGGACATATTTGTGCTGCATATAAATAATTTTTAAGATATGGAAGAGCCCTACCACCTTTTTCTTTAGGTAGTTGGTGTGTTGAATAGCGCACTCTGGGTATTTTACCACACCATATGTTCCTGGATATTAATTTATCCCATTCACAAAATTGCTTTGATAGGATTTCCACTAGGAGTGATCGAAACAGATACAGCAAACGCGTTAACATATTCAGTTTTACTCCTGTTATCCTATCACTGAAGCTCATGGGGTATGTGGACCACCTCTCAATATCGCTCTTTATATTGTTAGTAATTAGATCATAATTGGACCTATTCAATTTTGTTAAGTCTTTAGTTAAATTTATACCTAGGTATTTTAGTATTTTTGCATCCCACTTAACGCCATAATTTTGTTTGAGTTCTGTGTTTGGTTTACAATTAAACATAAGAATTTGGGTTTCAAATCAAATCAAATCAAATCAAATCAATCAAATCAAATCAAATCAAATCAAATCAAATCACTTGTATTGTCACATCACCACAGCACAAGTGCCTTGGTGAGTGAAATTCTTACGAGCGTGCTCCAGACAGTGCAAAAAAACAATTTACATATGGACAGTACATATTTACAGACTGTACAGAAGACAATGTGCAAAATGCGCATACATATACTCAGTACACACAGTGTACTATAAAGACATACTTAGTTACCAATACACATTATACACCGTATGTACACGTCTGCATTATGTACACATCTATACATAGTAATATGTGAAGGTGCAACAGATTATACATATGCATTGTCGTGGATGTGATTTGTATGGTGTCTAGTGATAGCAGATGTGTTAGTGCAGTGTGTGCGTGTAGTCCGGTAGAACTGTGTTAAAGTGCAGTGCATGGCATGTTGTGTGAGTGGGAGTGTGATGTAGGGTGAATTATTTCTGACTGTTCATTAGCCTGATAGCCTGAGGGAAAACCAGACCAAAACCAAACCAGACGGTGATGCAACCGGTCAGGATGCTCTCCACAGTGCAGGAGTAGAATGATCTGAGGATGCTGGGGCTCGTTCCAAACTTCCTCAGCCGTCTCAGGAAGAAGAGGCGCTGATGTGCCTTCTTCAGCACTGCGTCTGTGTGAGCGGACCATTGTGAGATCCTCAGTGATGTGAACGCAGAGGAACTTAAAGCTGTTTACCCGCTCCACAGGTTTCTTGTTGATGGTGATGGGTGTGTGTTCTCTGCTCTGTCTCCTGAAATCCACCACCAGCTCCTTGGTCTTGTCGATGTTGAGTGAGAGGTGGTTCTCCTGACACCATTTAGTCAGGGAACTCACCTCCTCTCTGTAGGCCGTCTCATCATTGTCGGTGATCAGGCCTATCACTGTTGTGTCATCGGTAAATTTGACGATGACATTGGAGCTGTGTGTTGCTGTAAAGTCGTGTGTGTACAGGGAGTACAGGAGTGGGCTGAGGACGCAGCCCTTCGGAGCACCAGTGTTGAGGGTCAGGGGAGATGAGGTGCTGTTGCCCATTCTGACCACCTGACTTCTGCCTGTCAGGAAGTCCAGGATCCAGCTGCACAGAGATCTGTTCAGTCCCAGAGTCTGGAGCTTCGCAACCAGTGTGGCAGGCACTATGGTGTTAAATGCTGAACTATAATCCACGAACAGCATCCTCACATAGGTGTTCTTATTTTCCAGGTGGGAGAGAGCAGTGTGCAGGGTGAAGGCAATAGTGTCGTCTGTGGAACGGTTACTGCGGTATGCAAAGTGTAGTGGGTCCAGTGAAGCAGGCAGCACAGAGCAGATGTGTTCTCTGACGAGCTTCTCAAAACACTTGCTGAAGATGGGGGTCAGAGCAACGGGCCTTCAGTCATTCAAGCATGTGATTTTATTTTTCTTTGGTATGGGCACAATGGTTGATTTTTTGAAGCATGAGGGAACCACAGACAGAGAGAGGGACAGATTTAAAATGTCTGTAAAAACCCCGGCTAGTTGGAAAGCAAATGCTTTGAGCACACGGCCTGGTATACCATCCAGGCCCACGGCTTTATGGATGTTCACCCGTTTGAAGGATCGGGTTACATCCACGACAGAAAGCGAGAGTGGACTCACCTCTTCTGCAGCAGCCGTGGGAGCGTTCTCTGTATGGGCGGTGTTGTCAGCCTCGAAACGAGCATAAAAAGTGTTGAGCTCGTCCGGTAGAGAGGCGGAAATGTTCACAGTAGCTGGTTAATCCCCTATAAAACCTGTGATGTTGTTTATGCCCTGCCACATGCTTCTTGGGTTGTTGTTGTTGAAATGTTCTTCAACTTTGTTTTTATATTGTCATTTGGCTGCTTTGATGGATCTCCTGAGATCATAACTGGCTTGTTTCTGATCATCAGTGTTTCCGGATTTAAAGGCAGATGTCTGCGCTGACAAGGCTGATCGAACATCGCTGTTAATCCACAGTTTTTGGTCAGAACTACATCCTCTATACACTTCCTGATGAAATACGTGACCGTATCTGAATACACCTCTATGTCGTCATCAGACGCTGCCCGGAACAATTCCCAGTCCACGTGATCAAAACAGTCCTGTAGTATAGCGTCCGATTGGTCCGACCAGCATTGGATTGTCCTGAAGGCGGGTGGTTCACGTTTTAGTTTCTGCCTATAAGCAGGCAGGAGCAGAACGGAAAAGTGATCCGATTTGCCGAAAGGTGGGCGGGGGAGGGATTTGTATGAGTCCCGGAAGGGGGAGTAGCAGTGGTCGAGTACACGATCTCCATGCGTGTTGATGGTGATGTGTGGAAAGTATTTTGGAGCTATTGTTCTGAAGTTGGCTTTATTAAAGTCCCCCATAATAATGAACGCTGCATCTGGGTTTGCGGTTTCCTGCTCACTTATATTCCCGTACAGTTCCCTGAGTGCCTGGTCTGTGTTGGCTTGAGGGGGAATGTAAACAGCCATGATTATGATCGCTGTAAATTCCCTCGGTAGCCAGAATGGACGACACAGAAGCATATGAAATTCCAGATCAGGGGAACAGAAGGATTCAATAGAGTGTATGTTCCTTTCATCACACCACGAGTTGTTGATATAGAAACAAATACTCCCGCCTCTGCTTTTCCCTGTGAGCTCTTTCGTTCTGTCCGAGCGGTGCACGGAGAAGTCCGTGAGCTCGATGACTGAGTCTGGAACCATTGCAGACATCCAGGTTTCTGTGAGGCAAATAACGCAGCAGTCCCTTGTTTCTCATTGGTATGAGATGCGCACACGCAGTTCACAGAGTTTGTTATCCAGTGACTGAACGTTAGCCAGCAAAATGGTTGAGAGAGGAGGTCGGAAAGCACGGCATCCCAGTCTGACGAGGACGCCAGCTCTCTTTCCTCGTTTCCGCCTGCATTTTTTCGGTCTTGCAGCCAAGACAAAGGGTTCTGATATGGTGTCTGTGAACAATCCGCCGGCATTCAAGAACTCAAAGTCCTGTTTGCGTTGCGCGATGGAGGAACCAATGTTTAAAAGCGTGTCTCTATCGTAGACAGTTATACTAACAACATCTAACACGTAAAACAACAAAAAAATAAATAAAACATACGAAAAACTGCAAAGTTTTCTCGGAGCTCGTAACACGGCTGCCATACTCGGCGCCATCTTGTTCAATTATAAGTATGCTTTTTGTTACATTTAATTTATATCCGGCATATTCATTCAATTTCTCTAAAACTTGCATAAGGTTTGTGAAGTGTTTCTTGGGTTCAGCTAAATAAATCATAATGTCATCTGCAAATAGACTAATTTTATGTTCTATACCATTGATTTCCACCCCTGGTATCAACAAATGCTGTCTGATTGATTGAGCCAGTGGTTCTATATAGATGGCGAAGAGAGAAGGACTAAGACAGCAACCCTGCCTAGTTCCTCTTTCCAGGCGAAATCTTTCTGATAGAGACCCATTTACTCTCACTCTAGCTGTTGGGTTTTGATATATTGACTTTATACACTGGATTTATCATTAAAACCCAACTTTTCAAGTGATAAGTAAAGAAACTCCCAGTTGACCCTGTCGAAGGCCCTCTTAGCATCAAGACTGATTAAGGCAACAGGTAGTTTATTTCGATGAGCCCTATCATATGGAGAGTTCTTCTAATATTTCCATATGTTTGTCGACCTTTAACAAAACCTGTTTGGTCCTGATCTATCAAATCTGGTAATTGTATTCTGGATGCTAAAATAGAACTATACATTTTATAATCCGTATTAAGGCGTGACATAGGTCAATAATTTTGACAGTGTTCCTTGTTTTCCTTGTGTTCCTTGTTTTCCTAGTTTTTCTTCGGGATTACGGAAATTATAGCCTCTTTCCATGACGGAGGAATTTTTCCTTCTTTTATGACCCAGTTGAAGGTGTCCATTAGCAATGGTATCGTTCTTTATTAAAAATTCTGTACCTCTCTGAAGGGAATCTATCACTCCCTGGTGCTTTGCCTGACTTTAGTTTACCAATGGCTTGTTGTAACTCCTCAGTGGTTATTTCTGCAGTTAAACTTTAGTAAAGCACCAATTGAGGACTGATCTAATGTATTAAGGAATTCTAGTGCTTTTGTTCTATCCATTACGGAGGTCTGTTTATATAGTTTTTTATAATAATTCTTAAAAATACTTTCAATATCTTTTGGATCATATTTTGTTTGATTTGTTTTGGGATCGTGTAATTTAGAGAAATTATTAATCTGTTGCTTTCGCATTCGCCTTGCCAATAATTTAACTGCCTTTCTCAATTCTCCAATTTGAGCCATCACATCTTTTTAATTCTGAAGTAAGTTTTTCATAATGAGCTACCCTTTCTTTTTTAAATCCTTTTATTTGATTTTAACATGAATTTAATGACAAGGTAATAAGACACAATGTACAGTGCTATAAATGTTCATTCTGTTTTTTATGAAAATCTGAGAAATGTATGATGTTAATACCTGTTGAAATTTGTCATCACAGTCTGCGATCAGGGTCAATTAGGTATGGTTGCAAGTGTGATATGTGGCTTCAATTTGGTTCAGTTCATACAATATTATTCAACAATAGTGTATCTGTTTTTATTCCAAACGGAGCCACAAAAGCAGTGTCTCCAAGCAACATAATAGTGGTGTTTCGTTCAAATTGAACCAGTCGGTTGAGTGAATGACTTAATGATTCACTCGTAAAGTGTCTGTGCCTGAACAAATCTGTATTTTTTGTGACAAATCGGTTTAGTGTATGCATGGATGATTCACTCAGTGAATGAGTCACTACTGTCATAGAGATTAAAAAAATGCTATTATGGCTATTCGTAACTATTTTACATTCAGGCAAACTGAAAGCGAATGAATTCGTATTCCTTTTTTGTAAGATCTGCTTACACCCCTGTAACAGTCGGTGGACCTTCATAATAGTTTTTTTATCGGTCATACATTTTTGCAGAAATCTTAATTTACTGTAAGCCCACTTCACTTAACATCCCAATGTTAAAAAATATAATTTTTAGCATTAGAAATGTGTTCCCTGTGCAGCCCACATCACAAACTACTAGCCAGTATGTTTAATGACTCGTTCAAAATGACTCATATACTCAAGAGCAGGGTTTGAATCACTCTGATGAATCATTCACTGAATTAACTCAATCTGACCACTCACTGAACTGCAAATATTACTGTCTTAAGATGAAAATTCCTTCTTGAAAAGAAGGATTATATCATTAATACATTCAACTGTTATTTTTGTACTAGAAAGTAATAAATAAAAAAATACATTCAGAGTGACGTTTTTTTATGAAAGATAAAAAATATAAACAATGCAGATTTATTTTCACAGCCGCCTTTGCTCATGTTTACTAAGGGTGCCAATATTAGTGGAGGGCACTGTATATAATACAAACAAAGTGATATATAAGAAATAATACAGAATAAACTGTATTACTTGTTCTAGATAGATCCACTCAAGCTCAGAGACCTTTAGCTTTTTTTTTGTTATGTTTACTCAACAGTGCTGTGGTGCTCTATATAGAAATTTATATTTGAACTTATTTTGACAATTTTTGTAGGTGTGTCAAGAATTGCTGAAGAACGATACTGTCTGCAGTAACCATGAGCACCACAAAGGGGACGAGGAGATTCAGACGACAGCCTCCTACATCCTGCTTTTGTTCAACGCCACCCTTAGCCTGGTCTCCATCCCTTCTGCCATAATGTTGGGCTCCTGGTCTGACCGCGCTGGCCGTCGCTGGGTCATGGCGCTCCCGTCTGTGTTGTCCCTGTTGAGCGGGGGGTTGCTCTTGGCTGTAGACTTGTTGGAAAACATCAGCGTTTACTGGACCCTGATTGCTGCTGCCCTAACAGGCCTTACAGGTGGCCATGTCTCCATTTTCCTCAGCTCATTCAGCTACCTGGCTGACCTGACCATGGGCTCCAGCTCCAGTCGCACTTTACGCATGGCAGTAGCCGAGTCCATGATATTCGTGGGAGGCACAGTGGGCTTCCTACTGGGTGGATTCTTGGAGCAAGAATTCGGACTCCAGGCAGCATTCGGGGCCTACATTGGTTGCCACGTCTTGTCGGTGCTTTATATTGTGCTTTGGCTGAGAGAACCAACGAGGGGAGGAAATACATGGATAGCTCCATATAAAGAGGATACGCCTGAGCAAGGGTCTCAAACAGACAATTCCCATCTGTTTATCCTAAAGTATGCCAAGCTGTCTTTCAAAACAGTGTTCAAGAGGAGGTCAGAGCAGGACAGACTGAAATTGCACTTTCTCATTCTCTGCACCTTCATGAATAACCTGGTGGCTGTTGGTCAGTGCAAACTCACACATACACTAATACAGATATATATGCTATAGGCCAGTATGAAAAAAAGGTGTAGAAACAACTTTCACACAAAAACTGGTAATTTTAATTATTAATAAAAATAAAATGGCAAGTAACACATTGCATTAAACGTGTTTAAGTAGAATGTCTGAAATATTTTTTTTTAACTAAATTTAATTAATTTCAGCAATCTTTCTTTTATTTGTAACTTTACAAAATATTATTTTTTACAGAGTTTATATTTAGTGTGTCAACATTATGTAGGTAAATCTCAAGAAATGTATCAAGAATGGAATTTATGTATTTACTTTAATGTTCACATTATGACTCTGTTTTCATGAAATCACCTATAAAACACTGCAAAGTTCATGTAAGTTATAGTAATTGTAATATTTTTTATTATTAAATCAATTTTAAATTAAAAAAATTAAATTATGTATAATTTTTTATATTATTTAAGCATGTGAATTCAGCAAGCACTATATTCTAAATAATTGCAATAATAAATGGTTTAATTTATTAACCATAATTGATGTTATAATTCCAACCTATCATTGAAGTAAAACAATTGTAAGTGTGGGGGGATCTCGTTGTGAAATAAATGCTTTCCCTAGTTCATGTTGGCCACAATTATTGGCACCCAATTATTGCAACGTCCTTTTCCCAGGGTAACAGCTCTGAGTTTTCTCCTATAATGCCTACAGAGTTGGGAGAATGTCAAGTTATTGATTGATGTTATTGATGTTATAAATACAAATATTAACATAATCTATACTTTTTACAATTGTTTAACTTTTTTTTCTTTCTGGCAAGTAATTATATTATAATATAATAACATATTTTCATTAAAGTTACTGATTTACTTTTTTTAAAAATAAGTTATATTGTCATTTATATTATTATTTACCATTCAAAAACAATTTTAGTAATGTAATTATTTTAATATTATTAAATTATGTTTTATTATTTATAATTTTTATGTGTATAATTGTTTATAATGTTATTTTAAAATACAATAAAATAACTAAATCATTTTAAATAATATTTTAAATCATGCATTATAATATAAACAGTTTTAACACATTACATTATTAAAATACAGTAAAAAAAAATACTTAAAAATACGTCCTTTTTTATTTCATGTTTTAAGCCATCCAGACCTTAACACATTCACTTTTAGTCAGAGGAGTTTGAAATGAAATATATGTAAAATAATGAAATAATACAGGGTAAGCTTTGAGATTGCTGAAATGAATTATCAGTGCAGCTAATATATGCCCAGTGGTTAAGTCAACTGTTCATGATGATAATACTGCTGAGGCACTGCAGGGAGCTTTTAAAGCACTTAATCGGAGTACTGTCACTCCTGAGGCCAGAGAGAGGGAAAGTGAGAGAGATAGATAGAGAGAGAGAGAGAGAGAGAGAGAGAGAGAGAGAGAGAGAGAGGAGGGGGGGGGGCAGTGAAGTCTGTATGTGTCTATCAGTTTCCATAAATTGTAACAATTTAATATTAGTGTTCCTAATAATGCCTTTAATTTTACTAAATATAATTGTCGTTATTTTTATAGGTTCATAATTGTTAAATAATCTCGTTTGAATTATACTCTGTATTGCTTTGAAAAAAATTGACCTTTGAAAGCCGTGAAAATAAAGAGCTGTAGAGAGAGGGGACATTAATAATAATGTGCTTTTATGTGCGTTTGTGTCTCCAGGGGATCAGTCGATCTTGCTGTTGTATTTGATGTATGAGCCTAGAGAGTTCTCAACTGCCCTGTTTGGGGTGTTTAACTCAGTGAGGATGCTGCTGTTGGTAAGTCATCTTGTTTAATGCATTAATGCTTTCTCTGATGACTCATGTCTCTCAGCTAATTTTCAGCCTCAAACAGCAGTGGTCCTGAAGTACGGCCATTGACAAGACAGCTGAGTCCTTGCCTTCTCGTCATTTGAGTCTCTTCTCTAGCACACACAGCTGAGCCCTTGCACACACACCCCTTTGATGACCAAACGTATGTTCTTTATGATTATTTATGGGATTTTCCCCTGTAGTCAGAAAAAAGAACGAAATGGTAAAGACAGGGGTCTGACACAACTCTGAACAGACAGCATACAGCAAGATACAGCCATCAGTCATTCAGCTTTCTTTCCATCACATGGCGCGGTCTGCTCAATGAGCAGCTGCAGTAATTTGGCACAGTAGGGCGCGTATATATTCACATTGCTGAAAACTAAGAATGTATAGGTAATCGTTAGGACACTGTCAGCAATGTTTAGTCTTTATGACTGTAAATATAAAGTCTGCTAAAGGTGTCAAAATAGCAAATGATTGTTGCCATTATGTCAGTTTTAACGATAAATAGTGCTGGGAATATAACACACACATACACACACACATGTTGGTTTTATGGGTACATGATACAAACGTATTTTCTATCACCCTACAACAACCCTAGACCTAAACTTACCCCTTACAGGAAACTTTGTGCATTTTTACATTTTCAAAAAAACGAATTCTGTATGATTTATAAGCCTTTTGAATTATGGGGACACTGGAAATGTCCTCATAAATCACATTCTCCCTGTAATACATATGTCATACCCATTTCATTATACAAATTTGTGTCCTCATAAACCACACACACACACACACACACACACACACACACACACACACACACACACACACACACACACACACACACACACACACACACACACACATATATATATAATATCCAGCACTATTTCCATTAGTGCTGTCAAACGATTAATCATGATTAGTCGCATACAAAATAACGTTTTTGTTTGCATAATATACGTGTGTTTTCTGTGTATATTTATTATGTATATATAAATACATACACATTACAGTATAGATTTTGAAAATATTTATATAATTTATATTCTAAATAAATATATTTCATACATAGTGGGTTATATAATATTGTACAGTTTTTTGTTTGTTTTGTTTAACTTCTAACAGCAACATTTTGATGAATTTATTATTATTATTATGATTAATCTGTATGTCTGTATGTCTCTATAAATTTCCATAAATCCTCCTAATATTCATTTCTGAAGGAAAATGTGACATTGACGACTGGTGTAAAATATGCTGAAAATTAAGTTTTACTTAACAGTAATAAATCACATTTTAAGATATATTAAAATAAAAACTGTTATTTTAAACAGTACTAATATTTGTATTTTAATTAAAGAAATGCAGTCCTGGTAAGCACAGAGACTTTAAAAACAAAGCCCAAACTTTTGAACGGTAGTGTTCATTTCTAATAGACAACATGTAGTAAATTATATATTATTAAGCAATAAAGGGTGTTGCTTTTTTGGGAAGAAAGTCCATTCTTAAAACTAAGATAATTATTACTTTTAATATATTAAATTCCCTTTCAAAAATCATTGTCTTGTTCCTTCACCGTGGCATTAGCAGAGTAGCTTTGCAGCGTGAGGCTGTCTGTAAAGAGGTAGTGATGGGGAAAAACGTTGAAGTCTGCTTTGTTTTCGCAGTCTGTCATGAGGAACCCTTCCTCCGAGCAGGTCGATGCAGTGTCTTAGAGTGACACTTAAACAAAGCCTGCCAGTTAAGGAGCACCCTTCCTGATTGGAGAGGTGATGGCTCTCCATTTATATCAGGATACACTACTGGGGCTCCAATCGCTCGACTGCCTTTTGTGTGGAAGCCGAGAGCATCGATCCTGATAGAACCTTTTATACACTCTGTCTGTAGGGGATGTCAGCTAGCGGGCTGCCACCCAATACACGAAGCAAAAAGTTTTAATTAACCGCAATTGAAAGAGTCAATTGGGGGAAAAAAACGAGAAAAGGACAGACAAATAAACTTTTTGGGATACAAAGTCATTGTGGAGGGAAGCCGATCTTTTGCTTCTAAAGATCTGACGCATCAAAATCTTGGCAGGTTTGGCTGCAGTGAGTGCACGGCTCCATGCTCTCGGTTTTTGTAAATGGCTGTGAGGCTGGAATTGACTTGTAATTAGGGTGGCGTAGAGTTGGTAAGGAATTATTAAACACTCCAGGCTCTAATGAGTTGATGAAAGTAAAAACACAGAGCGTTGACCTTTTCCGTGGAAGGTTTATGCATTTCCATTATGTTTTCTGCTGCGAATCAGAGGCGGTGGCAAAGTCTGTTGACACTGGGCCCTCGCTGGGCAGGGGGGTAATTAAATCAGAACTGTTTGCATGAGCAGTCAGGGCAAATGAGTCACGGCGCACACCTCTCATGCGTGTTCGCACGCAAATGCAGGTGAGTTTGCGTTCAAGTGCTCTCAGACGTTCTGAGTGAGGCAGCCTGACTGTTTTTGACACTGTTTCATCAGGCACAAACCCTGAAGGTTAATTAATTCATTGGTTAGGTTTAAACGCATCTGAGAGAGTCTAAATATTTATGGGCTTTGTTTTCATACCAGCTGAACCACAGGACTGTGTAGTGCTTATGTATTCTAGTACGGTGCTTATGTATTTCCGAGATTACACAGCTGTTATATTACATTATTCAACATCAGCATCATTTTAAGCATTTTGAATTATACATAGATCTTAGTACTCACCAAATGATGGGATTTATGGACGATAAAATGGGTGAAAATCCCATAAATTTACACTTTAGGAGGGAGCATAGACACATCTCTCTTGGGCAACTACATAGCAAATAAAAAGAATGCTCTAGTAACCACCTAGCAATACTAAAAACGCTCCAAACACTATAGCAAATACATAGCAATGTTATAGCATTGTGGCAGCAAGTTTCACACTATTCACCACACCACTATATTTAAAAAATTTAAAAACAACTGAAATGCTGTATTATTTATGCCAAGCCAGTAGATGGCGATGTCACTTTTGTAAAGAGACAATCAAAAATTAGCATTTTAACCCCCCCCCCCCCCCCCCGCCAAAGACACCATTGCTCTGTAAATGAAAGGCCATAAACACATACAAATTGTTCTGTGTTTAGTTGGTGACTCTAGTCCCACCTCACAGCTAAATTAGCCAAATGAATTTTTGATGGATGAATGAAAGTCCCACCTTTAAAGAGTCAATCGCATTTTGAATAAAAGTTAAATTTGGAAAGTCAAAGGTGCAGCCACATTCACCGTTTTTCTGCGAATTTTCACAGCCAAAATCCAGTCATTTCTATTGACCAATTCGGTGTTTGTAAACAGTGATGGGATTTTTTGTGGGCGGAGGCTGTCTGGTGGCAGAAAATTACTGTTTTCAAGTAGCAGTCTATTATGGAAGCCATGGTATAAAATCATAATAAAAAAGGTAAATTTGAGTTTATAATTCAAATTTTTGACTTTAGTTTTGCAATTCTGAGATTATACATTGAAATTATGATAAGGAAAAACAACTCGTCATTCAATCTTTTCCCCTCAGCTCAGAGTTTATGACTTCTGGCGTTTTTTTCCTCAGAATTGACAAACTCGCTGTTGTTGCGTTAAATATAATTATAAAGTTTGAACTAGGAGATATAAACTTGCATTTGTGAGAGAAAAAATTGTCAGAATTGTGAGATATAATTGGTAATAGATAATAACATGTTAATAGTAGGCCCTAATAGTAATATGTTTGAATAGTATTTCATGCTGTAATTGTAGGGCTAATAAAATATGTCCCCTATGAGCTGCATATTTGAATATTTAGACCTATTGTTTAAATCAAAATTATGCTTAGTTTAAAACCAGAGTAGAGTCATATAGCAGTTTTCATCCATAGTCTGTCTGTATAAATGTCTGCGTTTTCAAATGGCATCTTTGAAGACAGTATTCTATAAAAAATGATTTGCATTCCAATCCTGACAAACAAAGGCCACACACTTTTTTTCTCTTATTCCATGGATTTTACCCGTTTCCCTCCACTTGTTACCAGTGTTTTTCTGCGAGCAGCTTCAACTGAGGTAACTGTGACGTCTACCCCGAATTGGTCTACAGTAATCCACATGACTGGGAATTTCGCGTAAGGGCGGAATATTTTCCTGCACGTATTTCACATCTAGTTCAAGTTGGTCATATTTGGTTTGAAATGGGTTTACATCTCTACACTTTTGACAATGGATCCATTTTGCCTACGAAAATTACTCTAATGTGACCGCACTTTTATAGATTAAAAGAGTCAGTGGTCTTTTTCATTTGAGCATCATCTATTTTGTCTACTCTTGAATATGCATTATCTTGGCCAGGCTTAAATAAATATTGCTGAGCTAAAGAAGCTCAATATATTACACATCTTATTTATTATAACTGTCTTTTTCTTAAGTGGATAGTGTTATCAAGATGGCAGCCAAATGGATCAACGGTTTACATTTTAGTTTATGCAGGTGTTTTAGATATTTTCAACATGTATAGCCTTATTTAACTATGTTTTAATTATACAGAGATCTTAAATTGAAATGAAATGTGGTAGCCAACAATGTATCTATAGCAGATTAGATAGTAATGGACCCCTATTTATTATACTCTTTGCTCTTTTCAAAAGTTTTAATGTACTGAACTTCCACCAATTGCTGGCAGTTATTTTTTTCATCTTGGCAAGTTTTTCAGCTCTAAATTGCTGTGCTGCTCTCTGGCAGGGCTTTGGACTGCTGGGTCTATTTCCTGTGCTGATGAGGTGTATGAAGGAGATGACATTAGCAAAACTCAGCGCTTTGTCCAGAATCGCCTCTTATGTCCTACTCGCCCTCTCAAGCAACACATGGATGGTCTTCCTCGGTAAGCTCCCATCACTCAAATGACTCAAATGATTTATATAAATGATATATTGACATAATGAAGCTCCTTGCAAAGTTATTGTACACGAAGAATGACCGAGATCGAGGTCAATGCTGTGATTTATTTTGTCCAGACCTATTATTTTATTCAAAAATGCATTAAATATGCAATTCATACATACAGTGACTTGAATACACATTCTACGATAAGCTATTGTTGATTTCTGAATAAAAATTAACTTAGATTTTGTTTTTGGTGACAAAGTAAAAAAAAAAAAATATATATATATATATATATAATATGTAATTTGTTTCTTTTTTTGCTTGTTTTTTGTTTATGAAAGTGATATAATTTAATACTGTAATATAATTATTATTAAATGGCATTATATCGTCTGATGAAATAAATACACATAAGATAAAGACAATAGCTATGCTGTGATTTCGGCTATACTTCCATGTAAAATTAGAGAAGCAAGCAACATTATATCTGAGTTTAACTGAATTAAAGCGCTGCTTCTTCTCTGCCGCACGCTGAACAGAAACTGAGCAGATGCACAGAGAGACGAGAGAGAGAGAAGAGAGAGGAGAGAGAGAGAGAGCGAGAGAGAGAGAGAGAAGAGAGAGAGGAGGAGGAGGAGAGAGAGGATAGAGAGAGAGAGAGAGGAGAGGAGAGAGAGAGAGAGCGAGGAGAT
>QVTF01008762.1:0-23588 GCA_003573665.1 Oxygymnocypris stewartii | reverse complement strand
ACTGGCATGTATAGCGTTTATATATATATAAAAAAGCTTTTCTTCTCAAAGTCCTGGAATAAATCTATTTAGTCCTAAATCGATGAGGTAACTCACCTAAACGTCTTCTGAAGGTAAGGTTGTCTGAAGTAATGATGACAGGGTTGTTCCTCACAGTTCGACACACGGTTCCAGAAACGGTGGGATCTCCGAACAGCGTCACACTGAAGGCCTTCACCATGCACATGGAGGTCAGACCTGTGTTTACCATGGTATTTACATGTAGTGGCACCTGGTGGAGAAACCAATCACCACAAACATAAGCTATCTCTTAACATATCGTTTTAATGTACAAAAAACATTCAGTCAGTTTTTAAGGTAATTCAAAAGTGTTTTTTTTCTGATTTAGTTTTATTTAACAGTAGCTCTGCTTTAAACAAACGTTTATAAAATAAATATATATCTAAATTAAAGTACATCTAAAATGTGAGCTTTTTCAATAAGAAAATGATGTGTAATAAATCATGAAATGATACATTTGAAACTCAAAACATTTATTATTTAATAGTTTATTTTATTTCAGTTCATGCTTATTTTAATTCAGGTAATGGCAAAATATTTGTATGGATTTATTTTAGTTAAGGATAAGTTTAGTTTATAACCATGCTTTAAGCATATTTATCAAATAAATACCACATCTAAATGAACAGAAATCTAAAACTTAAGATAATTTCATCTTGACTTTTTTTCCATTTTGAAATATGAATATAGTTGTAAATGCAGTGCTTTATTTGAGAAGTTCTGTCCGAGGTTGAAGTATTGCTGAAGTCTCTCGTGTGGTTCAGGAGGTGATTGAGAGTAAAGGGATGGAGGACGATCGTTCTGCTGAGGGTGAGGGCGGTTTAGTGACCGTCTCCGGTCTGTACACACAAAACCCTTTACAGCGCAGCGTCAGCCAGCTCATCGACAAGAAAGATGAGGAATCATGGGAGCCGCACTTCAGACGCCTCGACAGCGGCCTGGTGAGAACATCACTCACTTCTGCTTTTTCTTCTGAAACATGATCTTCATCATCTGTCATGTGTTTGTCAGTTTGAAGGCGAGGAGTTTGTGGACTCCATCAAAGGCTTCAGTACAGTCAGGAAGGAACACACCATGTTCACCGACACCAACCTTTGACCTTCATCTCACGTCATCAGCACATCTCAGAACTGAGCGGAAAATGAACGGAGCTGTTTTGGTGAATTCAGAACAGCTCTGGGACTCTGTGGACCTGTACCTGGAGGAAACCGGATTATACGGCAGACCAAAAAATTAAGAGTTCACACCAATATGAAACCATCGACTTGAAATGAATAATGCTGGATGAAGGCAAACAAGCATTGTTTAACATTAGCTTAGAAAACTGCAACTTTTTGCTGAAACATTTTTATTTGAAAGAAACGTGTAATTTTATGATGAACGTAATGTTTAAGCAATAAGCACAAAACACTACTTCTTAATAAAGATATTAAATACTAAACTTTTCATTAAAATGTTTTATGTTAAAAGTCACCATCCATAACATTTAAACAGAAGTTAATATTTGGTCTCTGTTAATACTATCGCTTTTCATGCACTTATCAATGTTGAGATACTTAGAACATGTTTCAGACAAATGGAAAGACAATATCCCAAAGAAAATAAATTAAGTGTTTATTACATTTGATCTAGTTGCATCTGGAGATTTCATACCTTTTCAATGCTTTAAAGGCTGTGAGTTTTATTCTGGTGAAAATGTTTTTTTATTGGTTGTTGGCAGGTTTTTCGCATCCAGATAAATTCAGATTTATCTTCTGGAAATGTATGCAAATTAGTGCATTTTTAAAAAGATTGTAAAAAAAACGTCCATGTACTTTGATTAATCAGCTGAGGAAATATGGTGATTTCCATTAGTTACATTTTTTTTAAACGGTGTCTTGCCTTAAAAAAAAAAAGAGTATTCTTAAGATGAACATATGTATTAGTTACCAGTGTGAAGCAGCCCCATGACAAGCATTTATTAATAATTATACATAGAAAAGACAAACGCCCAGCAGGTTTGATGAACAGATGCTTTTATTTGAAAACTGTCCTGCTATACAATGCATTGCTTATAAAATGGACCGTTAATGCTGAATGAAAAATAAGGTCAGTTTCAATGTACAAAATTTCATGCATTCAAAAAGGCAGCATTTCATTATTGCTTGTATAAATATATAATCTCTAGTTATTATAGTACGTGTACCCTGATTTACTGTGCACTGCTAATGTTTCTCAGAATCAGGCCACGACCGCCCGACGACACAAACAAGAGCTGTAGTTCAATGCTTCATGCAAACATCGTGCTCTACAAAACCGTTCCCTTTGAGACCAACTGAAAGTGCATGCAGCCACTTCCCCTTTCTGAACGCTTTACAAACATGAAAACTATTTCTACCCTTTAATCGAAACTTTTGATAAGTTTCAGCCCACAGAACAGACTGATGTAGATGTGAAATGCTTCAGTCCTTACATGAAGAAACTGCTTAATTAAAGGAATAATTCACTCAGAAATGTAATTCATGTTCCAAACCGGTATGACATTTTTTCGTGGACTAAAATTAAAGATAAAAAGCGACTGAGGAAGATTTGAAAAATGGCACATGATCCTTATAGACCTCTTTCATGCACAGAAGAAATAAAATCATACAGGTTTTTAGTGTGAAATAATCCTTTAAAAGGAAGGTCATCCAAATAAAAAGAAAAATTTGCTGAAAATGTACTCAACCTCAGGGCATATATATCACTTGCTCATCAATGGATCCCCTGCAGTGAATGGGTGCCGTCAGAATGAGAGTCCAAACAGCTGATAAAAACATCACAATCCACGCATCTTGTGAAGTGAAAAGTTGTCTTTTTAGGAAACAAAACAATCATTATTATCACTTAAGTCATTAACTGATGGACTGAGTGGTGTGGATTACTTGTGTTTTCATCAGGTGTTTAGGCTCCCATTCTGACGGCACCCATTCACTGCAGAGGATCCATTGGTGAGCAATGCTACATTTCTCTAAATCTGTTCTGAAGAAGAAAAATGAATCTACATCTCCTGAGGGTGAGGAGATTTTAGGTGAACTATTGCTTTAAGGTCGATCATCTACAAGACTCAACAAAATCTCAATCTCTCCATCAAACAAATGACATTCAGCTTTTATAGCCACACATACAAATAATATTGCCTCCAAAATCTAATAAACCAGAGACAATGATTTAATCTTCCTACAGGACATACGTGTTTCTCTCTTTATGAGTGTGTTTCAGCTCTTCATACCTTAGAAATCCAGCCCAGAGATCTGATAAACCAAACACTGCCGAGATCTCACAGATTTCACTCGTCATCAACTCAATATTAATACTGTTACAGAGAAATGTTAGAAAGGTAGGTAGAAAGTAAGTGAAATATGAGCTACGTTAAAAATAAATGCCACCGGTGGGTCAATTCTGTGCATGATTAGACAAGAACATCATCTGGAGAGATGCAGAGATCAGATGCCCGGCGTACCGATGATATTAGCTGCTTCTCAGCTCCAGAATCTCTATGTGGGACACAGCACTGAAACAACAGACATGAAACATAGATCAGTAAAAGCCTGAAATATACTACACTAATGGTCAAACGTGTGGGGTCAGCTTTAAAGAAATTCATTATTTTATTCAGCAAGGGATGCATTCACTGAGCAGCAAATCATCCTATTAGAATGATTTCTGAAGATCATGTGACACTGAAGACGGGAGTAATGATGCTGAAAATACAGCTGCGCGTCACAGCAATAAATTACACTTTACAATATACTACAATAGTTTTCAATTGTAATAATATTTTATAATATTATTGTTTTTACTGTATTGTTGATTCAAATAAATGCAGCTTTGGTGAGCAGTATTTTATATTGTTTTTCTGTATATTGTATATTATTACAGCGCAATTTCTTCCTTGAGACAAATAACGTTCACTAACACACATCACAGAGAAGACAACAAATACTACACACACACACACACACATACAGAGATGACAAACATCTATTTTACACACACTTGTGTGTCTAGGTGGGTTTACTTATCGATGGCTTAAATCCGAAATGATCCCCTGAAGTGAGGGAAAAATATCCCTTTGGGGGTGTCTTCATTTGAAAGGTTTTTAGTCATTATAACCAGCGATATATCAAAGCAACACACCTCTTTCACCTGTTCTCTCACACCAGTGCTAGAGGTCAAGTGCAGCGAGAGCAAGAATAAAACACAGAAGATCAACGAGGCTCAGACTGACAGTGATGGAGACTGATGAGAGATCAGATGTCTGATACCTTTCAGGATGTAGTCGGTGAGAAGAGCAGGAACTGTGTCACTGTCCTCACGCATGGCATGAAGAACTAGAGAAACACAGAGACACGTTTATACATGTACAACACTACACACACACCCGAAAATATTTCTAAACTCATTTATTATTTAACTCAATTCATAATAATACTATTATAAGAATATAACACTAAAGCAATAAGCACTACCACTCAAGGTTTGGGGTCAAGAAGATTTTTTGTTTTTGAAATCATTTATTTGATCAATATTACTGTTAAAACAGTACTATAGTGAAATATTATTCATTTAAAATAACTGTTTTCTCTCTGTTAAAATAATTTAACATTTTAAAATGTAATTTATTCCTGTGATGAACAAACATTTCAGATTATTGTCAATTTTGAAAACAGTTTTGCTGATTCATATTTTTGTGAACAAAATTTTTAAGAATTCTTTGATGAATAGAAAGTTAAAACAGAACAAAAGTTAGAAATAGAAAAGAACAGCACGTATTTGAAATAAAACCTTGTTGTAATATTATTAATGACTTACTGTCACTTTTGATCATTTAATGCATATTTGCTGAAACATAAAAGTATTGCTCAAAGTATTATTTTCTTTCTTTCCAAAAAAGCCCCACTGAACCAACTTTTGAACGGTATTGTATTTTTTATACAATTGTATATGTAAATAATTCAAAATCAAAAGTGTTTCAATTATTAATTCATATTTAATGACAATCATTTATACTGATCCAAGTTACAGTTTGAAAGATTGTGTGAAGTTACAGTATCTGAAGAGCCTGACCGAAGTGACCCTGGACCACAAAAACAGTCTTAAGTGTCAATTTTTCGAAATTGAGATGTATACATCATCTGAAAGCTGAATAAATAAGCCTTCCATTGACGTATAGTATGTTATGATCGGACAATATTTGGCTGAGATATAACTATTTGTATATCTGGAATCAGAGGGTGCAAAAAAATATAAATATTGAGAAAACCGCCTTTAAAGTTGTCCAAATGAAGTTCTTAGCAATGCATATTACTAATCAAAAATGAAGTGTTGATATATTTACAGTATGTCATTTACAAAATATCTTCATGAAACATGATCTTTACTTAATATCCTAATGATTTTTGGCATAAAAGAAGATACCATGTATTTTTGGCTATTGCTACAAATATACTCCAGCGACGGGTTTTGTGGTCCAGGGTCACGTGTGTGGTCAGATTAAAGTGCATTAGTTATCAGATCACTTTGAAGGGATGTTAATAAACTCACTCTTGGTCAGGATCTGCAGGTCTTCTACAGACGACGCTCCGCTGCTGCTGTCGTACGGGATCACCGTCGTCAGATACTGAACAACAGACAAAAACATGAAACAACAAAGTCCACTTTTATAGATTGTTTAACCATTTTTTCAAAAATGTCAGAACATGTACAAAAACTATATAATAATTCTAGTGCTGGGCAACGATTAACTGCATCCAAAATAAAAGTTATATGTGTGTGTACTGTGTATATTTATGTATATATAAAGACACACATACAGTATACATTTTGAAAATATTTACATTATATATAAATATATTTAATATATAAACATAACATATTTTCCTTATATATATAATATATATATATATATATATATATATATATACACATACATAGATAGCACAGATGTGTTTAAGATCTGAGAGACTTTCTTTGTGCTGATTTGGAGAAAAAGGTTAGGTTGTCTCTGAATGGTTTTAAACATGGCAAAACGTGTACAGCTGCAGTTGTACTGATATTTGAAAGCATTATGAATTCAGCCAAATTATAGCCTAAAGGAACAGACGAGGGTTTGTGTAGGGCTTTGAAAATGTTCCAGTTCTACAGAGATATATGGACCTTTCTGCGGATGTAGATTTTGTGTGGGCTTGCTAATGAGTAATTAGCATCCTTACGGTTCCTGGCACATGTGAGCGGTTGGATCTCTGTTCGGCGCCTGTGGTCTTTATCTTCCTCTTTTTCTTCAGCAGCTCTCGATGTTCTTTCTGTCGGTCGGTTCTGCACGTCGATGAGTGCCGAGATGAACGTGTTCTTCACCTCCTTCTCATAGTCCAGCTCCTCCCTCACCGCCAGCTGATCGATCAGGTCCTCAGAGAAAGTACGGATCTGCCGCTCCACCTCCTCCAGACACTCCAGCATCTCCGACACGCACAGACCACGCAAGCCTGAGACAGACATCAGTGCAAAGATCAAAGTCTGAAGTCATTCACACACAAGCTTCCTTCTATTTCTACAGCACCGTTATTTCATCACACACGCTCATTTCGACACTGCAGTTCTGTCTGAGATATAAAAGATACATGTGAACTTCCAACATAACAGCGCTCAAACGTACTTAAACGGTTACCATTTTGGCTAAATAAACTAGTAAAATATGCTAATGCAGGGGTTCCTGAACTTTTTTAATCAGTTGAACCTCTCGGACATCATATTTACTTGAAGAACTCTGAGAATTTATGTTAATATTTGAATAATTAATGACACATTTGCATGTTCACTTTGGTCAGATGGCATGCAAGTAAACAGATAAAATATTTAATATTTTTTATTAATCATTTATTTATTTATTTTTTAATTACCTACATATGGGGCTGCATGACTTGGCCAAAATATTGCAATTATTTTGTCATATATTGTGACTGCGATCTGAACTGCAACATGACATTTAATATCAAAATGAAAAC
This sequence comes from Oxygymnocypris stewartii, assembly GCA_003573665.1. Taxonomy (NCBI): domain Eukaryota; kingdom Metazoa; phylum Chordata; class Actinopteri; order Cypriniformes; family Cyprinidae; genus Oxygymnocypris; species Oxygymnocypris stewartii. The sequence continues at coordinate 16,506 of QVTF01008762.1, read as the reverse complement.
TATATATCTAAAAGTTTATTTATAAATTATATATGACAATTTTATTTTAGATTTCAATTAATTGTGCAGCCTCTTAATTTAAATAAATATAACAAATATAATATAAAATAATAATAACGAAAATAACCATTTTACAAACAATTAAATTAGTTTGATCAACTCACAAACCCTCTGCAGTCATTTGGGAAAAATGAACAGGCAAACACAAGTACAGCAGGCTCAAATAAGGAACCTTTTTATACAATTATTTAAGAAAACTGTCAGGAATAAAGAACTAAAACATATTAAGAGCAGTGAGAGGTTTTCTAGTTTTCTATTGTTTTGATGTTTGATCTTTTAGAAAGACTGGCATCACTACATTCTATTTTTGTATCGAACTATAAAATCCATACTTAATATTTATACAATAATCATTATTTAACACTTAATTATCTAAGGCAGGTTTTCCCATAGTGGGGTTCAAGAAAGATCTTGCAGTGGATTCTGAGTTGATGAAAAACAAAAAAACTATTATTAAATATCTAATATGCAAATAATGTAAAAAATGCAATACAAAAATATTAAATTAAAATAAAATAAAATGAAAATAAAATGACAAAAAGATACAATATTTTATTCGTTTACCTGCATGCCACATGACCATTAACAACCATGCAAACATTTTTATTTATTGAAATATTACTTTAAAAATACTTCAAGTAAATATTTTAGGCCAAATAGGCCACGTACACACTGCAGCAAAATTCGGTTGTCAGTTCACCTTTTACTCCTTAATCGCGTTCTGTACACACAAGTCACTAAAATACGGGAGTGACAACCGCATTCGACAACCGCATTAACTCCCGAAAAAATACAGGTAGTGACAACCGCATTTACAGAAATTCTACGCAGTGTGTACGGAACTGAACTGAACAACTGGTTGTTAATTACTCATTTGAACGTGCGTCGTGTATTCGTATGTATGTGAGATGCAAGAAAATAACAGTGAAAGTATTAACTTAGCACTGGGCTAGCTGCGCTCACGAGCCGTGCGGTAAAGTGTCAGTGTTGCCAGATCTTCACAGAAAAAAATACAACAAGAAACGAGGATAAGCACAAAAAAAACACTACAACTCCAACATGCTTTGTTTTATAACACCAAAATAAGATTTCATATATCTCATATCCGCGACAGACCACTTTATTAACTCCATAAAGTGCCTGTCTTTATGAGCTACGACCAAACAACATGCAAGAAAACGCTTGTGAATATGAGGACATGGCAACACTGCAAGACCGCACTCTCTAAAGCAGCCTCCCGAGCATGACCAGAACACTGCACGTCTATCAGCGGAAGTTTAGATCAAATCGACGGACAAAAACAGTCTTTAGTCAAAAAATGACACATAACGAACAGCTAAACGTTTATTCACTCCTGCAAGACGACAGATATTGCTGTGGTTACTAATGCGGGAGTGAGTTGTTCTGTACACACATGGAACGATAATTTACGGGACTCACTCCCGCATTTAAATGCGGTTGTCACTCCTGAAACTTGCAGTGTGTACGTGGCCATAGAGTTGGCTGACAAAAAAAAGCAGTGAATACACATACTTACGCTTCTCATAGCTGCTGCTGGATGTGCAGTGTGTGAGTGTGTGTAACTCATGTGACATCAAGGAGAGGTCAAACTGAGACGGACTCTCGTGATCCTCATCATCTGGAGACTGTTGCATGATCTCTTCAATCTCCTCTATGACCTGATAAACATGCAGGTTATGGAGGGAGTGTCGAAGAAAACATATAGCAAATATATCATTATGAAAATTACTATTGCATCAATGACTGGCCCTCACTTAAACAGTCTCAAAGGTCTGGAGTGTATATACTGGACCTGTTCTGCCGTAAACAGCGGCTCCTGGCTCACACATGAGATGATGATGGTGTGCATGTCCATCTGATCTCTGAGCTCCTCGTCATCAGACACGTCAAGATTATTGACCTCCACCTTCTGAAAGCACACACGCACACGTACGCGCACACACACACGAACACGCACACACACACACACGCACGCACGCACGCACGCACGCACACACACACCACACACACACACACGCACACACACACACACACACACAGTGTCAGATCTATCTGCAATGACTGAAAGAAACACATGGATGAATGGATAGACAGACGGATCTCACCTCCTGAGGCCGGAGGTTCAGCGTGGGCAGGTGTAGTGAACGCGTGTGAGAGGTTTTCCAGTCAACTGGCATCACATTGCCGTAGTTCTCCGTCAAAGTGTTCCATATCCTGCCAAACAACAAGAAAATAATAAATTAGAAAGACAATATCTACAAGGTTTCCTTTGGTTCATATATACAAGTTTTTGCTTCATACTCTTAACCCTGACATATGAAATAAAAATCAGTTCTAAATGGAACAGTTTATTGTACCTTTAGCCAAAAAAAGTGTGCATACATGTTTGTGAGACATATTTGATATGTCAGGCTTCTGATATGCAAATATATGCAATTTTCTGCAGTTGCTGATACTTATATGGCCAAAAAGTAAGCTTAAATTCTGTTAGCTTGTAATGTAAATCAATAAGATATTTACAGAACAGTATAGCAGACCATTTATATTATATATAAATATCAGCTGACACACTATATTTCTTAGCATTATGTCTCAGTAAGATGATACTAACATTTAGTTTTATGATCCAAGTCCTGTAGTTTCAAAACTAAAAAGATTAAATACAACAATGACGTTTGAGAGATTAACAAATAGACATCCATTAAACACTGCTGCATTATACTCACAGCTCACATTTTAACGTTGTCTTCAAAAAAGCAAAACAAAAACATAACTATGTGGATTTATGGATTAATAATTTAAATTTAAATTGCAATACCACGGTACTTATTTGCAGAACTATTTTATGAAATTAACATGGCCTTTTCAAAACACCCTAACAAAAATGGTACTCCGAAGTATTTCCAAGAATGCCATGGTAACGTTATATGATGGTAACTTACTTTATTGCAGTGTAAATAAAGAATCACAGCCAAAATATGAAACCTGACCACTAATTATCCACAACATCACGTTTACTTTGAATTAAAACGAGCGAGTATATTTATACAAACGTATTTACTATGTAAAACATATGAAATACTATATGATATATTTCGCGTTGTTATGATATTTTAAGTTTGTTTTTTTCACTCACTCGTCATCGCGCAGCAGCTCGCGCTCACTCACAGCGCTGACAGAAACGCTCGTGCACGCGCTGCTGGAGTACGGGAAGCTCGCGCTCAGCGTCTCGTCGAAGGATGCGAAGCTTTGGGTCTGCGATGAATTCTCCGGTCCCGCGTTCCAGCTGCTGTGTGAATCAGCCGCTTTGAATTCGTTAAAATCCTCCCAGTCTTCATCGAGCGGAGCGACCGGAGCCGCCATGATTGCGGCCGACGATGGTTCACAGAGAACGCGCACGCACTAGAGGACGGAGGGGGCGGGGCGACGCTGCCACGCAAACACGCGTAATCAAAGCCGCTTTTTTCAGAGCTTATTTAGGAGGATCTGTTTTAAAACTTTGTAAGAAAAAAGCTATTCAACTTGGACTGTTTGCTGTTTTTTTAAATAAAATATTCGTTTGTCTGTTTATTTGACATGATTTTATGTAGCCTATGTGATTTTTTACGTTTTCTCTTTCGCTGTTTATCTTTGGTTCATGAATTATGTATTTATTTGGTAGTTTGCAATCCATGATCTGTATTCAATTATTCCATTAAAAACTAAATGTATTTTATTTTTACGGTTACTTTTGATCATTATGCATGCATTTTCATAGTTTTATTTATTTGTAATGTTTGTGTAAATAATATACATTTTTTCTAACTATATTAGTTTTATTTTTATACTATATCTGAGTTTACATATTTTAATAACATTTCTTCAAATAATAAAAAATAAATAGAACAAACCTAGAAACATTAAATAAATACAATTATTAACTACAGTTAAAAAAAAAATCATTTCTTAATGGTATTATAAAAGCAGTATTCTTTGTCTAGATGTTAGTATCATTTAAAAATCATTATTCATGACGGTAATTTTACAGTACCACTTTCTGAAGTACTTTCTGTAGACGAGGGATTATTCTCGTCACAAAAGCGATCACATATTCTGTCAAGGGTTAGGAACTGGTCGCAGTTGAACCAATGCAGGCCAGATTAAATGCTTCATTATGTTTCAAAACCCTGAATGCTTTATTGAAAATATGCATACATAACATCTCCTACACAACAATACAAAACAGTACAATCACTTGAAATAACACATTTAATGCAAATGGATGCCCTTCGCACAGGAGCAGTTATCATGAAGGAAACTGATTCACAGTCAAACATGAGAGCAACACACCTGCAGTCAGCTGGAAAAGAGAGAGCCTCTTGCATATAGTTAGTAGAGTACACAAACCCCACAGAACAAGAGTAACAATACTACCCCCATCATCATCAGCATTACTAACATGTCCACTGCTGAAACAGCAGGCTTGTTTTAGTTCTTTAAAACAACGAGGAGGAGGAATAGCCAAAGAAACTGCTCTCAGATCAGCTAAATCAACAGCAAAGATGTGTCACAGTGCACAAGCATCAGCCTGGTCCGAGCAGCGACCAATTATTGTTGAGATTTTATTTGATTTGTTTTTGCTTATGGCACAAAATGGTCCTCAAGTAAACAGGCAAAAGTCAATGAAAACCAAAACAGGCAGATGTTGCTGACCAATTAAAAGCAACTCGATATCAAAATCCATTTACAAATCTTTAGTAACGGGAAAATCATCCATGAACTGCTCTCAAATAATTGCTTGATGTTGATTTCCACAAACTGTCAAGTTGGCGAGGATAAAAATGTCTCTGTAATAAAGTGACGTAACTTTAGAAAAGTTTTTCTGGATAATTGGATTTCCGATTGAACTTCCACCTGCGAGGCAAAGGCCGGGGCGTTTAGCACCATCTTATGAGTGCGGAAAGCATATGCGATGCCATTAAAACTACGCTTAATGCAACTATTTTTTGTTTTAAATGGAAAGGAGGCTAATAATGCTTAAATAAAAGTTTTAAAAAAGAGGAGACAATTTATCTGGTTATAGTTTTATATAATGATACAGAGAATAAAGTAAACAAAAAAATGAAATATTGTAAACCAAAGTAAGTAACAAAACCTTCCATAAAAACAGGCAGAAAAGCATTTCTTTTCAAACATTTAATATCAGTCCATAGCACATATTTCTCTCCAAATATGGGATTGAAAGCCGTATATTTGGTGTAAACAGCTCAGGGAACGTGACCGGGTGGATAGAACTGAAGGAGCGTACAGGATGAAACCGGCGTGGATATGTAGTGCGGTCAGAGATGGTTTATTTGAATGCTGGTATGGCTGCGATGACAAACATTATACGGGCTTCTCAGCTCAAACGTTGCTGCATAGGTCATTTATACACCACAAACTCAACGGGAGTCCAATATCTGATTGACAGTTTGAGTGTCACAGTATCTTTCTGTTTAAAGCTGTGCGTTTCGCCCTCAAAATCAATTGAAATTTGTACTAATATAACAAAGTCTCTCTCCTGAACGCCACGTCTAAGGTAAGCAGTGAAAACAAGCAACTTCGCTAACAGCTTTCTTTTTTTTTTTAAAGAAAAGAAAATGGCTCTCAAGTTTTTGTTCAACAGATGAAGTCTCTGGGGCTTCAATTAAATTCTGTTAAAATTATTCTTACGGCTAAACAAGGGACACACTCACGTTGGTGTGGAAACAGTGCCACATGCGAACGTACACCAACTTTAGGCACATTTGAACACTCACACATACACACTCGTGCGCGCGCACACACACACACACACACACACTACAGGAGGGAGGCACACACTCACTCTCTCACACACACACACTCACTCTCTCACACACACACACTCACGCGCACTGTAGTGTATGAGGCACACACTCACTCACTCGCTCTCACACACGTACACACACACGTACACACACACCCGTACACACACACACACACCCGTACACACACACACACCCGTACACACACACACACACCCGTACACACGTACACACACACACGGCTGTGCTACAGGAGGGAGGCTGAAGCAGAATTCAGTCAAACACTCAAACTCTCAGCGATCGAAACAGCGATCTCTGACCCATGCTGATGCGTGGGAGTCTGGTTGAAACCAATGCGTTTGTGTTCTGAAAGATAAACAAACACTACAGCACTCCATCATAAACACTAAAGCCCAAGTTGATCAACTGCTAAAGGAACAAAAGAGAGAATTGCTAGAACTACTATTTCTTTTTTAAAAGTGCTTCCTCCTCTGCTGCTGGAGGATCGAGAGCGAGAGAGAGAGAAGGACATTGAGGAGAGTTTATACACTCCAGCTCTCGACTTCAGGTCTAATGAAAGGGTAATAATGGGAACAGCCACGGGAATCCCGTGGAGGGAAAGAGATCAGATCCGTCGGTATGGAAGTGGGTCGGATCAGCGTCAGGTCTCGGCTGCCTCCGCACCCTTGAAAATGAGGCTCTGAATCTCTTTCGTGTTTGCACTCGTGCGTCGTTGTGGAGGAGGACAATGCTGTAAATCGTGTTTTTCTCTGGTGGTTTTTCTGTCATCTGTTCCAGGGCTCCCATCAACTGTCCATACTGCTGCAACTCTCTGAGAAAATGAGAGAAAGATCGACTTATTCATCGAACATTTACAATGTTACAAGAGTTTCCACAAAAATATGAAGCAGCACAATTGTTTTTAACTTTAATAAGAGGAAATGTTCCAGCAGTAAATCAGAATATTAGAATGATTTCTGAAGATCATGTGACACTGAAGACTGGAGTAATGATGCTGAAAATTCAGCTGCGCATCACAGCATTAAATCACATTTTTCAATATATGCTAATACACAACAGTTATATTAAATTGTAATAATAATATTTAGCAATTTTCCTGTATTTTTTGATCAAATAAATGCATGCAGCCTTGGTGAGAATAAAATATTTATTTTTAAAAACTACAAAATTCGGAACAATAGTATATAAAATAAGAGCTCGATTTAGATTCACACACACAAAAAAACACTGATTCAGAAATGAAACAAATTAATAAATGATTATTTCATTTTCCAGACTGTTCCTTAGGAGTGTATTGTATTAACAAAATAAAAGTCTACACTTCTGTTAAATTATGACTAAACAGTGCAACTATTCATTGGTACAAAAACGTAGTCACATCAGAAACTTGCTTGAACAACAATTGAGCTTTTGCAAGTCTCATTCTCTAGAAATATAGCAAAGTGACAAAGTGTCTCCGTTCCTTATATCAAAACAAAACAACAACAACAAAAAATGATAGTTTATGCATTTATGACAATTATACGTAATGCAGTACTGGCTGAATGGCCAACAGCCTCAAATAAGATTAAACTGTAAGTAGATAAATCGTTTTTCAAAAATGTTTCATGTCAAAATAAAAAGGAGTTACAACCCATTATATTTCTGTAACATGTATTTCAAAATGAAACGAGACGTTCAATTAGAGAGGACATGTAAAACAAAATTAAAAATAAAATGTAGAGTGGTATTTTCTTATTATAGCAATGTTATTGCAATGCTGCAATAAAATATTTTCCCAAAAATCTATTTTTTTTTAATTTGTAAAAAAAAAAAAAAAAAATTATAATTTATATATAAAATATACTGGATTGTGAAGAGTTTTATACAGCATGTAGTGTAAAATGTATGTATTAAATGAAGTAAATGTATTACATTTTCATATGTAAAAAAAAAAATACATAAAAATATTATTTTTTCTTTAAAAAAAAGTCAAAATAAGAATGTGTTTTTAATGCATAATACGTGCACAATGAAACCAGGAACGTGTATTAAGTCATGCGGATTTTAAGGACATTATTGAAACTCATTAACGATTGAGAAACTCAATAATAAACTCAACTTAGATTACATATGTTTGTATTATCATCAATGAATCTGAAGAATGGAAGCTCTAACTCTCAGTGTAATTAAACGTCTGTGATTGGATGGCATGTCTGTACCATTGAGACCGTCCAGCTCTTGTGCGTCCAGGAAGGGTGCGGGTCCCCAGATACGGACTGTGCCGTCGTCAGAAGCGCTGGCCATAAGACCGGGAATACAGGGGTTCCAGCTGACACAGTTCACTGTGCGCGTGTGTCCCGTCAACTCCACGATCGGCAGCTCGCTGCGCTTGTGCCAAATATATACCTTATGATCTGAGAGACAGCCAGATTGAGTGAGAACGATTCATATGAATCACACCTGAAGATAGAAGCTGAGGAATAAACCAAAGTACCTTCGCTGCCGCTAGCGATGAAATCCTCGTTGTGTCCACCGAAGCAGGAGTGAATGGTGTAGAAACCCTGTGTCACACCCTGATACTTCCTGACCAACACACGGTCTTGTAGGTCCCAGAGATGGATGCCCTGCGTTACGAACGAACATGACATTTGAGTAGGACAAGTGTACAACAATATCATTTAAAGATGGTAAATATTATATGGAAATGTTTTTTGCAATACAAATTAATTGCAAAAAAAAAAAATGTAATTAATTTTTAAAATGTAAATACAATATTTTAAGAATTATTAATATTTTGTATTTATTCTTTAATTATAAAACGAAAATAAATTCATTTGAAAAGTTTGCAATTTAATTTTAATAATTAGCAATCATTTTTAACAATTTTTATGAAATTACATAAGAAAAATCACAATTCAAATAAAACATTATAAAATGAATTATCAAAAATAACTGAAAAATTTGAAACAATTGTAATAATTAGCAATTATTATTGACAATAATAAAATTATATAAAACAATTACACTATTTAATTGAATATTGCTGTAATAAAATAACACAAGAAATCCCAAACAATTTTTAAAAATGAATGAATTTGAAAGAATGTAAAATGTAATTTTAATTATCATTATTTAAAAAAAAATTAATTAAACTATTTCATTGAAATGTAGTAAATGTATAAGATAAAATAAGATAAAAAATGTGTCAATTCATTAGAAAATGTAATAATTTGGAAAAAAAAATCAGAAAAAAATCATATGATTTAAAACCACTATTCTTTTATTAATAAAAACACGAGTTACATTTTAGATATTGAAATACTGATATAACACGTTTGAGACATGTACACTTACCTGAGTTGCTACATTTAACAAAGCTAATCTTCCATTCTTAGAAACAGTGAAAGACATTATAGGATGATCCTCCTGAACTCTAGAGAATGAACAGAGAGGGAAGCGAAAGGTCAGACAGTTCTCAAAACTCAGACGCCTCTGACAGTCGAGCTGAACAGCTGCTTACACGTTTCTGTCTGTTAGGTCCTCGAAACTGTATCCACGGATCCTCTGGTGCGTATCAGAGGCGAGAACAGTCCGTCCGTCGGCCATACACCACAGGCACTGCACACGCACGCCTTCCCACGACTCCAACAGGTTTCCATCAAGATCCTGCGCAATCACAACCAACAAATCATTACTAAAGTGTAGCCTGGCAAATCCTGACAATCAAACCTCTTTACTCCCGTTCTGAACTTACACACTGGTAGAACTGCCCTCTCTGTCCTCCTGCAACGAAGCGCTTGCCGTCAGGGTTCCAGGCCACACTGGTCAGGCTGTCCTCATGAGACTGACTCATCTTTGTCCGCAGTTCTCCTGTCTGACCACCAGGTGGAAGAAGAGAGACAGAGGTCATGCTAGAGATTTTGGATATAGTAATTCTGTTCCTGTGGCTCAGTGGTAGAGCATTGCGTTAGCAGCGCAAAAGGTCATGGGTTTAATTCCCAGGGAACACATAATGATAAAAAAAATGATTGATGGATGCAAATCGCTTTGGATAAAAGCGTCTGATAAATGCATAAATGTAAATGTACTACATTGACAATGTAAGTTTGATATTTTCTCTTCGTCACTGTCAACAAAAGCTTCTTAAAGCAACAAATTGAAGAGCAAAGATGGTGTTTTAAACACCTAGTAGATGCTTTGTCCATGTATTTGATCATTTCCAAGTAGCCACAGTGAATGATGAAAGATGTCAAATAAGCTACAAATGTGTCTGAATGAGTAGTTTTAAACTTCCTATCATCCTTCCATTTCCTATCATCTTACCACCAACTGTACATCAGTAAGCAAAACGCATACACTAAATTATAGTCCACATCCACCATTACAATTTATAATACTTTTAAAATACTATTAGTTTCTGCCGTGATTCCTCGTTTGACACAAAATCCTGAGCTCAAAGAAAACCTGGGTAACTATGTGCTCCTCATCTTACACAATCATGACTTAAAAGCAGCATTAGATCAGCCCAGAATCCCAAAAATGCAAATTACGTAAAAAAAAAAAACATGTTTACCAGAACGTTCCACAGCCAGAGCTCAGAGCAGTCGTCAGGACCGCAGGCGATCAGGTAAACATCATCAGGACTCCAGGCAAGATATGACACACCGTACGCGTGACCCTCCAGAGTCCGCATGAGCTTCAGCTGATGCGAGTCCTGTGTGTGAGAGAGCACATGAATTCATTTATTCCACTTTGAAAAGTGTCAAGGTTAACTCAAAAAAAAAAAGCCCAACTTTCGAGATGCTTGAACAAACAGAACAATGTTTTGTTGCGTGTGACAGACGTCTTCACTCACCGGCTCCACCTGCCAGATAATCACAGTTGTGTCTTTCGAGCCGGTGGCGAGTTTGGTGCCGTCGTTGGAGAACTTGCAGAACCAGACTTCATTGCAGTGCTCTGTGAGGATCTGCTGTGTGTAACAGGGAAACTGTTTCCTGCAAACACAAGCGCAGACGATGCATGTTAAATCTCTGAGGATGGAGGGGCGCATTAGAATGAGTAAACGGGGCACACCTGCTGCAGACGTGATCCAGCAGTAAGGATACGGAGTCCAGACTGGAGTCCAGTTTGGTGTTGTGATAAAGGCAGCGATCTCTCTGCATCTCCACGGCCTGTCTGAGCAGCGTCTGCAGCCGCCGAGGGGGCAACATTACAGCGGGGGGCAGGTACGCTAAAAAAACACACACAAATATAAATACAGACATATGATATGAAATAATAGAAAACAGAGTAAATAGCAAAAGATAAACCTGTGTCTATAAACCTGAGAACAACTGCCACCACACAGTATGAGCTAAATCTCCATTCTGGGATGTCCTTAATGACGTAAAGCATTCTAAAAATGCAAAACATTTTATTTTAAGTGTCTTAAATCATTTATTATAAGAGTCATAATATTTTAATAATAAAAGATTAATAACAAATCATATTAATTTTATAAACATGATTTAAAATAGCAAAAGAAATGCCAGAAGTACAGGCTAAATCTGACAAATCATCCATTTTGGAATTCCCTTAAAAAAGGTACAAACAAATAATAATCATAATAAAAAAAGAAGTAAACCATTCTAAAGTGCAAAACGCTATTTTAAGGTGTATTAAATCATATACAAGTTGTATAATATTTATTATATCTTAAATAGAAGTATTATACAAATTTATATTAACATAATAATTACACAAATTTAATACACAAATGCAAATTACAATATAAATAAAAAAAATATATTATGATCTTTTTGCTAAGTTAGCAATAATTGCTTACTCTATTTTAATGTGTAGTTACATGTACTTACTATAGTAATAAAAATAGATTATGCTTAATTACACGCAACAAACTCTAAACCAAACACTATAATAAGTACGTGTATTTAATTAATATTACTCAGTACTTAGTACAGTGTCTAATTATACTCTATAAATGCCATCTTAAAATGAAGTGTAATCACTATTCTAGATGCTAAAAAATTTAACATTGGCCATTAAATGACAAAAATAAAATAAACCAGCATATTGGCTAATAACCAAAACTGGGGTGATATATTATGCATCCCTAATAAAATCAATATCTACGGTCTACTCACCGTCACTTATACTATCACCGTCACTTATTCAGCCCTGTAAATGTTTGTGTGGTTCTACACTCACTCTGGAGTTTGTCCAGTAATCTACATCGTGATCCAACACCTTTTCCCTCCCATTCAGCCTTTGCCTTCAGATCTTCAGCGTGACTGCACATCAGATACCTTAAAACACACAGCCAATCAGAGTGAGCCATTGACAGCTGTCGCAGCCAATCAGAGTGAGCCATTGACAGCTGTCGCAGCCAATCAGAGTGAGCCATTGACAGCTGTCGCAGCCAATCAGAGTGAGCCATTGACAGCTGTCGCAGCCAATCACAGATTGATTAGCATTGTCTTTAGAGAACAATAGTAGAAAATTGGAACAATAAATTAAATAAACTATAGAGTAATATAAAATATTAAACAATAATATATAAACATTTCAGGACAGAGAAGCAGTTTATGATTATCAATAACGCTGAGTATGTTAATGCAGACGTATGCATTTGGTACCCGCTGAGCACGTGGATACGATCTGTGTTGTATTTGAGCGGAGTCAACTCTCCTCTCAACACCTGCAGAGCTTCCAGAACTTTTCCATCCTCCAAATACTCCAGATACTTCTGCTGTAATAGCAGAAACTTCATCCGCTAGAACCAAAGACAAAGAAGAAAGATTCACTTTCAGTAGCACTTCGGGGACTCATTTAATGTGTGGCTGAATAGGCCACTTAACATTCACAACTAAACACATGGTTACAACTAAAATGGCATAACATTAAATCTGAGCCTCTTTTAAGGACAGACAGTGTGACCGCAAAGACAATTGGGTTCTTTTAAGTTGTTTCACTAAAATCAGCCAGTTTTGTTCTTCACTCACAGAACTACAAACATTGTAGTTCTGAAATAAACTACAACTTGAAATAAAACAGCAGATTGTGAACTGCATCAATAAGCTTATTTTCTTTTACCTAGTTCTTTAGAAAATATGTTTTACACTCATTAACATTTTAAATGCAGTTTTATGTGAATAGATTACTCTTATTCTGTGAATAAATGGCCCGTCAAAATAAACCCGATATAAACAGCGTGTGCATCCTCCACGTGCATGTCAAATTAAATTCTCATGTTTTTTTGTATCAGTATTTATTTCTTTACATTAATTTCAAATACAGTTTCTGAATGTTATTTACACATTAAAATAATTATGTTATTTCATGATAAAGTATCATAAACTTTTATTTTATTTGTACAGTGAATTATGTGAGATAAATTAAGCTCTGCTCACTAATTTGAAGGCTGCTATTGGATCATTAGGTGTAAATGTCATATTAATGTTAACCCCGCAGTTCACTCAAAAATAAACTTTTACTGAGCTTTTTTTTATTGGTGAAAATGTTATGGATGGTTTTACAGCTAAAACATCTTAATGATGAATTTGTTTCTTACAAACATGCAGCTGCTCACTTCACAAGACATTAACAAGGTGTGGAGTATTTTGATGTTTTTATCAGCTGTTTAGACTCTCATTCTGACGGCACCCATTCACTGCAGAGGATCCACTGGTGAGCAAATCACGTAATGCTAAAATTCTCCAAATCTGTTCCCATGAACAAACATTTTAAGTAAATTTTCATTTTTGGGTGAACACATCAGAGATGGCTACAAATTAGCTAGTTAATAAACCTCTAGTGTCAACTTTGTATGTCAAATTAAGTAAGAACCATTCAAGTAAACGGCTGGTGCAACCCTATCCAGAATGATCACTACAACACATGTTCCAGATGAAGCTTTCAGTATTAAGAGTGCATGCGGGTGAGTCCAGTGCTCTTACCACAATAGCGTTGGGTGAATGCATCAATGCTTTCAGCTCGTTGAGGTCGTTTTCAGCCTGTGTCCCACAAAGAAACAAAAGCGTCAGTTCAGCATTTTCATTCAGCATTTGGAGGGGGGATATCACAATCAACCATATAGAATTAACTAAAGCATGACAAAATAAGTCATACATATATTGCTTAAAATGATGATGAAAGTGAGGGAATTATGACTGATTCCTGAATGCGCTGTTAGTTCAGGTAGGCAAAAGACAAGGAAAAGGAAACCCAAAACCCTGCCCCGGGGAAGTCGTGGCCTAATGTTAGAGAGTCGGACTCATAATCGAAAGGTTGCGAGTCCAAGTCTCAGGTCCGGCAGGAATTGTAGGTGGTGGGAGTGAATTTCCAGCACTCTCCACCTTCAATGTGTGTTCACTGCTGTGTGTGTGTGTGCACTTTGGATGGGTAAAATTCAGAGCACAAATTCCGAGTATGGGTAACCATACTTGGCCGTAAGTCAAGTCACTTCACGAAACGGCTGTTTCAGTGTTCCAAACAGCTCCTCGAGCCCGAAGCATGATCGAATAAATGTGCAGTTTGTCTTATCCCACCATGATCTCTGAAAAGCATTTTCCTAAAGGTTGAGCATGATTGTTGTTTCTGCCTGACATCTTTAACAGTCCAAACTCTCCTAAATTCAGATGTCTAAATAAACTTGCTTCTTCCTGTATGAAACATAACATATCTGGATTGTTTATTTCCACCAATTTAAACTACACTGCATTTCCAAGTGGACCCAGACTCTTTTCTTTCATTTTAGTTATGAAGTGAAAAGGAAAAGGACAGGCCTGCAATCATGTTCTGAAAAAATCACACTTGTGGTTAGAGAATAACTGCTGCATTAAAGGATCAACATTTTTAAGAAAGTCTTGACGAAGCTTTACCAGACACAAGAATAAAACTCTCTATGCATGCAAAACCAGAAGGAATTAAGCTTTTTTAAATTACATTTTCCCGTCCCCTCTCATATCCATACACATTTACATGACCTTTGACCTACAGTTCCCCCATCACTCAGCATGCGCAGACATTAGCAAACATGACACAACTCATTTAGAACCCTATGCTTCCCACAACGGTTTTATTAAAACAGTATTTAAGGAATATCACAATTTTTCTGATTGGGAGATTTCTGAAAACCTCTGTTGGTGCCACCTTTGTTTGCCAAAAGATAAAAGGAATTGTTCAAATTTTATTCGATTTTATTTCAAAGGATGAATTAGTCTAAATTGTTAAAGTTTTATACATTCATTTGATTACCCCCATATGGATAACATTTTAATTTTATCATAAAAATATCATGCAGAACTTAGGAAATATAAAAAAAAATTTATGGAACTATTAGTGTTAAAATATAATAAATTATTGAATTGCTAAAGTTTTATTAATTCAATTGATTATGTATCCTTTTTATTATTAAAAAGTATTTAAACCATTAAAACTGATTTTGAATGGTAAACAGAATTTGGGGGAAAACAATGAAATTTGGAGGATAATATGGATTTTATAGTGCCCTTTTTATTGAACTTCAATAATGTGAATATTTCCAAGTGTAATAAGATATTTTAATGAGGACTGGATTGGTGAAAAATGGTTGTTTGTTTATTTTATTTTAATAAACAATATTCTAATCCTTGATTAAAAATCTCTAAAATAAAATCCGGCCTCACTTCATCAAACCTGTCAATAAGATCCCCAAAAATTAAGACTTTTCAAAAGAATAGGAAAGTAGTGGAAAATCTGCCAAAAATAATAAGACTCGATTGTATTTACTTTACGCATCATGCAAAATAAAGGAATGTAATTAAGAAAGTACTGCGCATGATATTGTATCAACTTTGATCAAACCAGGATAAAAGATAGGCCAAAATCACGACATTACATATGAAGTGTGGCATAAGCTCACCTTGTCCCATTCACCTTCCATGATGTGGTTCCGGAATTTTGTGGCTGACGTATTCTCCAGTCTACAGCCAGACTCCTGCATCAACAAATCCACCGTCTGACTGGAAAGAGACAGAGAGACCTCATACACGAGCAATGCACTACAGTGCATTCAACACTTCTCACTTATCTGACCTTTAGAGAAAACAATAACTGAAGCTTGATTCTTTCTATTTGCCATCTTTGAGTAAAACAACTAGCAGCTCAAGTACTTGCTTGTAAAGCTTGCATTCCATCTGACAAAAAATACAAGTTAAAAGGCCAACTAGCAACCATTGAGTTCCTAACATATGTACTAAGTGTTTCATAAAAGCAATAAAAAAACTCGCTAAAAAAAGCCTTGCTAAATTATGAAATGTATCACAAGATGGAGGGGTTCTGGGGGATTTTGTATGCACCTGCATCACTCGGTCACATCGCAGCAGATATCAGTACTCGCATGCCTGTCATATTGCATATAATGGTCCTATATTCACAATTTGACATTCATGTACATATATTTTTAGTTGAACAGAGACAAGCTCAAACATGCAGATGAAAATGATGACAGGTGAAGGCTTCTAAGAACAGTGTGAAAGTGTTTTGAATGAAGGGTCTGATAGAATGACGTCATGCTGTGATTACAGAAGAGAGAGAGAGAGAGAGAGAGAGAGAGAGAGAGAGAGAGAGAGAGAGAGAG
>QVTF01008759.1:0-23637 GCA_003573665.1 Oxygymnocypris stewartii | reverse complement strand
GAGAGAGAGAGAGATAAGAAGAGAGCCAGAGAGACAGAGAGCCAGAGATAAGAAGTAGCAAGTGAGCAAGAGAGCGCTAAGGAGAAGAAGTAAGGAGAAGCAGTGCCGGTCTGTTTTATAGTCCTTTCCTTCCAAGGCCTCCTCCTTCCCTCCTCTAGAGGGAAAGATACCAGTTTGTTTACCGATTAATGGTTATACAGAAAAGGGAGGCAAATGCCCCCTTGACCCCCTGACCATCTGCGTTTCCTTACCTCTATCACTTCCCAATCATAGTACATCATCACACACAGAATGCTTTTCTAACTGCAAGTGAGAAAACATGTAATACATACATCTGAATCTATGTCTCACTGTTTGATTACTGTCCAAAAGGGAAAATTCCTTTACAGTTACTACTTGTTTCACAATGTTTAGAGAATATTCAAAACCAACATAATGTTTGCTAAATAGAAGTTCCCTGAACATTTGCATAAACTATATATATATATTTTTAACTGGACGTATTGAAAGTTCAGAGAACATTCAGGACTTCATGGGAACATTTGAAAACATACTGTAACATTTTGAAAGTATAAATCACTCGCTCGATGGAGAAGAATAACTGCAAATAATCTTTAATAACAAACTCCGAGACACATACCAAACACAATAACCAACGAGAACGGACCGAGACAAAGAGAACTAAGGGTTCAAGCACACGAAGCAAACAAAGGAACTGATGAGATAATTAACGAGGCAACAGGTGAACAGAATGATTAATCAGACTGAGAAACTAGGTCATGGGGAACATGAGACAGAAACAAAGCTGAATAGATGATAATATTCCCATTAAATATGAAAACCGTACTTCTGAATATTCTCTGGACATTCAAAATGTGCCGTTTTAGAAACTTTTTTTTCCTCGAACGTTAAAAGAACATTAATTTGATCATTTTGCAAACATTATGGGAATGTTACTTTTGAATGCTCTTTGAAGATTCTGAAACACTTAAAAACACTTGATATTTTGTGTCAACGTTTGATGAATGTTCAATTAAAATGTTTCAAAACATCCCATGAATAATATAAACGTGCATGTTTTTTGCTAATGTTTTGAGAACATTATTAAAAGATCAAACACCCAGCTAACAAAAATATGTTCTAAGAACATTCTATTAAGTTCTGAAAACACCATTTCAGAATGTTTGTGTTGGTTGTGTGAACGTTACATTTTATTATTGCAAACATATGGAAACATTACTTTTGAATGTTCTCTGAACGTTCTGAAACAATTAATAACATGCAACGGTTAGCAAACAACATTCCATTTGAACATTTACAAACATTATTGGAACATTTTGGAATGTTTTGAAAAGTATCTTGTAGTAAAGTTTAAAAAATATCAGACAAATGTCCAACGTAAATGTTTCAGGAAAAAGTAACGTTTTAAACAATGTATTAATAACATTTTGGTGCAAATATTGTGAGAACATTATTAAAGACTTTGAATGAATGTTGTTTAACATTACTAGATGAATGCTTGTTTGTGACTCTAAGAGAACCTTGCCAGAACGTTTATACAGCACATGAACATGTATTTTAGATACAAATACACATGTTTTATTGATCCCAGGTGGGATATTTAATGCAAAACAGCTCCACACTCGATGATCATTACACACTGACCTTGACATTTGTGAATGAGGTGGTGATTACATCTAAAGCTCTTCGTGCTGCTTATCTTCACTCTCGCTCTCTGCTGGCTGTTTCTGAAGCATTGAGGAAGAGGAGAAGTGTGCCGCGAGTGAGGCGGCAGAACACCGGTGGATTAAATCGACAACAGACGAGACGTCGAAACTCCACGAGTTCAGCCAGAGAAGATGAGCAGCCGACACGGCCCGATTATAACCCTGAAAACCCTTATCATGTGAGCAATGCCTTCTTTATTAAAGTAATGCATGAACATAGACATATACACACACTACCTGGCAAAAGATTGGATTCTTCTTCTCACCAAGACGGCCTTATTTGATCAAAATTACTGTATTATTATTATAATTTAAAACAACTCTTTTCTATGTCAATATAATTATTTTGACTGCTTTTAATATCACAATTTTTAACATTTGTAATCTATTTAATATTATTTGAATGTATTTATCACCATTAATTCTACTTAATATTTTGTTGGTATCGCAAGTTAAATTGACCAAAAGTGATATTAAAAACATTTATAATGTTACAAAAGATTTCTGTTTCAAATAAATGTTGTTCTTTTGAACTTTCTATTCATCTTTGAATCCTGAAAAACTAAATGTATCACCGTTTCCATAAAAATATTGTGCAGCACAACTGCTTCTAACATTGATAATAATCAGAAATGTTTCTTGAGCAGCAAATCAGTATATTATTATGATTTCTGAAGATCATGTGACACTGAAGACTGGAGTAATGATGCTGAAAATACAGCTGCGCATCAAGAAATAAATTACATTTTAAGATATATTCACATAGAAAACAGCTGTTTTAAATATGACTGGTTTTCCTGTATTTTTGTAATGACATTTCACAGTATTTTTAATCCAATAAATGCAGCCTTGATGATCATAACAGACTTCTTTCAAAGCTTTTGCTCCGTATAAACTACAGCACATATAATCGTACACAGACATACTAGGTTTTTCAAACAAGCACCGAGTGAACCGGACTCTTTTCTCTTCTCTCTCCAGAGGAATCAGGAGGGTTCGGAGGGGCACATGGTGTTCGATCCCATGCTGGACCATCGTGGTATTTGCTGCACTGAATGTCATCGCAGTTACAGCCATTGCGAGCGGGTGTGTGAGCCTCTCGGGGGCTACTGGCCGTGGCCCTACAACTACCACGGATGCCGGCCGGTTTGCAGGGTCATCATGCCGTGCCGCTGGTGGGCCGCTCGCGTGATGGGTCTCGTCTAAGCGCTCGTGTTTCTGCTGAAGGCACAGTAGATTTGCCCTGAAGGTCCAACTGAGGCATTTTCAACAAAGTAAACCTCCAATGTAAATGGAGGAAAAGTCAGACATACACAAACTTTAACCTAGCAATAGTTATAGTTTTGAATAACATTCACGTGCTTTTAGGACTATTAAAAGATGCTTTTTGAATTGTACACACTTAAATGTGTTTTATTTGTAGGCCACTTGTGGAACCAAACAAAACTGCAATTGGAAATCAAGTGGAAGATTATTTGTGCAATTATTTTTGGTCGCAAGCGGCAAAGAAAAACAACAGCTTTACATGCAAATAAATATTTGCATTGCATTATTACAATGCTTATTGTAAAATACATGCAATAAAAGAGATTTTGAGACATGCATTGATTCGAGTTCATGCCCTATTCCAAATCATATTTTATGGATGTAGATTTTGAAATGTAGGTATAATGAAGTATTTTCAACAAAAGTAAACCTCCAATGTAACTTATGAAACAAAATATGTGTTTTAATATGCAAACAAACACACCAAACAATAGTTAAGGATATGTAGTTGAGTAACAGACAGATGTTTTCAGGACTATTAAAGATGGTTTATAGTTATATTCACTTAAATGAGTCTTGTGTTGTGTCTGAGCCACTTCAGGAACCAAACATAAATGGAAATTACATTTGTAAATCCGGCAGAAGACGGTGTTTGATTGGTACAGTCATTATTTACAATTCTGTTTGGTATTGCAAGCGGCGCATAAATCACGTTCAGTTTTACTTGAACTATATATCAATATTTGCATTGCATTTATTCAAAGGCAAACTGTAAAATGATATTTCCACAGCCTCCAGGCATTTAACAAGCACTGAGTTGCATGAACGTAATATCATCTCGTGTCTGAGAGTTGAGACCTAATTTCAGGAAATCCTCTGCGTAGGCATTAATAACTCATTAAGCTCAGGCTTGGATTGCTAGTAATCATTTGGCTAATCCATGAATTCACCCACTGAGATATTAAATGGTATGTACAGCAAGATTTATATGCACTACACCTTCAAAAAAGAGAAAAGCAAACACCTTCTGAGCTAATCTCAAATGGTTTTAGTGTATTTCGATGTCAACTTTCCTCCCACAATATACTTTCAGGCTTGAAATGACTTTGTTTTAGACATATGAGGCTCAGTGAACATCTAGGATGCTTGCTTTCCCGTTTACATTTAGAAATAAACAATTGTGGGTTTTAGAAAATGTAAAAGAAAGAAATAGAAAGAAGAGCACAATCTGACATAGTTGTGCTTCATTTTACAAGTAAACGAGTCACAAAGTACATGCATTTTTTTTTGTACAATCAGATTTTAATGTCACACAAATTGTGATGCTGACAATAAATTGTAATGAAAATGTCCAACAGCAGAAGCATTTCTCTATCTGTGGAGAGAAGTTTCTCTCTCTCTTCATCATCTTAAACTAACACGAGTCCTGTGCTACACTGACTGCAAAAGTCATCTAAATAAAATATGATATTTCAAATATATAAACAACCTTATCCACTTCAGTCATTTGAAGGCTGTCTAGTCTGTCTTCATTTATTTATTTATTATTCATTATTTATTGTTTTTCCACAAACAGGCAGGACACGAAGTTCCAAAAGCAGCAAGAGTGATTTAGATTTAATGATGTATGAAGCAAAGACGCTTTCTTTTGCACGATCACGCTAATGAGGAGAAATTCTTTTTAGAGAATTCGTGTTTCGGTCACACTGCTGTTGTCTCAGCGGGGACATCAGATTGACTTTGGCATGTAGTGTCTAATAACGTCCATGTCAGAAGTGAGCAAACTCACACTGCCTTGAGCACATGCTCAGACATTTCAGCATTATTCTTAGACAGGACAGTTTTTTATCTCTCTCCAAGGATTTGGCATCTATTTGTTATGCAATAACACTTATTTTGAGATGTGATTGACTGTATCCTATAGTGACAAGTTCATGGCGTAGTCAAAATCTTTGATAAATATGGGTTTTACACCATTTACACCCACACGGTAACTACAGCACATATGACCCTGGAGCAGAAATCCAGTCTTAAGTATATTTGTAGCAATAGCCAACAATACATTGTATGAATTACAATTATTGATTTTTAATTAATGCCCAAAATCATTAGGATTAAATATCACCTACCACAAATATATCAAAACTTATTTTTTGATTAGTATATGAATAAAGTATAATAGACTTTACTATAGTATGGTTCAAAACACTATTGCATTCACTATAAATTACTATAGTATTTTTAATGTGGGTTATACTCACTATTTTCATATTTATGACTGTAAAGCTGCTTGAACTCAATCTGTTTTGTTAAAAGCGCTTTATAAATAAAGGTGACTTGACTTGAACGGTTTTCAACGAATCGCTGAGTGAATCGATGTTTAAAACGAATCAGTTGAATGAATGATTCAATCTCTCAGGAATGAAACGCATTACTGTCGTTGCTCTGTGATGTGAAACCGTCCCATTCAAGCGATTAGCTTCATTTAACTCTCTTTCTCCTCATATAATGATTTCTTCCACACAAATCGATATGTCCATTTATTAATATGTACAGTCAGGTTGATACGAGAGCCTCCGTGTCATGTCAAGGTCCTTTATTTAACGGTAATGATCGACTGTATGATCACATATGAGCATTTGTGTAGCTTCTTTCTATAGAACCGTGAATGTAGTCAACAGGGATGTTATCTGCTCGCTCGGTGTGGGGAATAAATGAGAAATCTGCCCTGCTTTTCAGCGTCCAACGATGATTACTGCGCTTTCATAGCTGATATGACAGTCTTTCCGTAGGCTATATAATATTAATCCAGCACACCACGCTTGCCAGACGCACTTAAAGCAAGGTGACAAGCGTGACATATCCAGGACCTCCTGATGATTCGTGCTCCAGCTCGTGGACATTAAAAGAGCCCCGCGGAGCACCTTTGAGTGCCCTGAAGTGGGACGCACATCTCCACCTCTGCACTTCCACTTTCATGGTCATTAAAAGAAAATGAGTGGATGTGAGACAGGTTTTCTTACCTGACAGTGATTGTGGATGTGTGAGATGTCATCAGAGGACCCTCATTCATGTCTGTCTGGGCTAGAAAAGAAGAAGAGCACTAATGGGTGACGGATAATTGCTTTCTGCTAATGGTCTGGCAATGTGCATGCACAAATAAGTGTTAGATTACATAAACAATGGGTGGAAAAATAAGATGAAATCAGTCGCATCTTAGTTGCGGCCTCGTTCTATTATTTACTGAGATGTCTTGCTGTTTACTGCCCATATAGCCAGCTGCCTTCGAGACCGCATCCTTACTAACATGAAACCTCGTTAGGGATCAGCCTAGAGAGCAACCGCTCGTGCAAAGTGCACACGAGACTTGACTAATATAATAAAAAATACTTTAATAATTACTTATTGCTACATTGAAATTTACTTTGCATCTTCAAATCTCTTTGCACAACTTAAGGCAGCTCTGTGCCTGCACAAAATTCAGTGTAAAGATGTAATGCATAATAAAAGACAGACTGTATTATACCAGCTCTGACCCACATATAGTATTAAAGCATACAGTCATAATTTGTGTGGAATTGCATTTTATGCCATCTCTGAGCAGGGTCTGTGTAAAAACAACCTAAATGCCCTTTCAGAAAGCGCTTTTATTGCCACCTGCGGTGTAAATTTGGCATTAGAAAGTGAAAATACTATCTCAAAATTCTGTGTAAAATGCAATGCAGAACAAAAGCCAGACTAAATTCTGCCAGCTCGCTAAATTTATGCTCAGGTTTAGAGCTGGGTGTAATTTAGTCTGGCTTTTATTTTGCATTGCATTGCAATACAAAGAATGTTTAATGCTGCTCGGAAGGTTAAAGCATAAATGCATTTACATACAAAAACAACTGTATACTTTGATCATTTATGATTAGGTGTGTCAAAGATATGATGCAGAATGAAATGATGCCTGCACTGTTTCTAGTATTAAAGTAGACTATATAGTTGTAGAAACCAGTGGTTTTGAATCAAATGGCATCTTCACACTACGTTTTTCTTATGTGCCAAACTGCACAAAAGACTTGAATATGGCCAAATGTATCATACAGACCTCTTTTCTAGTGTTTTTCTATATGGCACTTGATAGTGTCTTTATGTCATTGCATGGAAAAGAGCAGCGTGAACATTGATGAAATACCTTTTCGTCCTGGTTTGGCTCTTTGTCTTCTGTATATGATTGTGATTTCTTGAGTGGCATGAGCTCCTGCACTGGTCCAAGCTTTCGGCCAGCGTCTCTTTTTTGCTTCTTTCTGAGCTATGGGCTTCTTATCATGTGTGTCCAGCCGTACTTTCAGTGCCTACATCCATCTTGTTGATTCTGGCGGTGTGCTCCAAGAACAGATTTGTGGAGGCAATGACCAATGCAGAAAATAAGCAGAAGAATGCACAAACTGCCCAGCCATTGTTGGGTCTGTTCTCACAGTTCTGTCATTTCCTAAAAGGGTTTTTATTATTAATTCCCAGTGTTTAGAGATATTGCTCTAAAAACAAATTGCCAATCTCACTGCATTAATGTATTTCTATGTGCATTAGTGGTAATTTAAGAACTAGTTGTCAAACTGGGAAAAGCAGTGCTTGTGTGTGTTATATACATAATTCCTCAATTTATACATTTATGTATTTAAAAAACAGCATGTCAATTTTGAAAGCGCTAGATAAATGCGTGAAGGTGTATTGGGCTTTGCTTTTCTGCACTGAAAAAAAGATACTACATTTCTTTAAAAGTGATTTTTAAAGGAAGAGAAAATATTGAAAGTTAGTCAGCTAAATGTATTTAATTTAAATGTAGCTAAAAATACATTTATTGCAATTACTTACTTAAAATTTTGTAAATTAAATAATTTTTGTGTCTAGCTCTTATTTCAACAGCACCAATGGTTTTTGAATTGTATTTACCAGATATGTATTTATATATAAGCATACGCATATACAGTATATAGCCTGGTTTCTCCCAAGGTTTTTTTTTCTCTCTTCTGGTTCCTTGCGTTGCCTTTGGCTTGCCGTTGGGGACACTTAATTTCTGGCAATATTGTGGGACTTGATTGCACAGATACTGTCTGAAGAGAACTGAACTGAGCTCATGACATCACTGACTCTATAATGAACTGACTTTAACTGAAAAACTGACCGTTTTCTATTGTCCTCGTGCATTATTGACACACTATTTTCCTGTTTGACTCTATAACGCTGCTTTGACGTCTGTACTGTATAAAGCACTATATCAATAATGTGACGTGACCATGGTTTCCTCTAAAGGGGACTATTGGATTAATGTAATCAAATCAGCAACATATGAAATTAATCGGCGCATTATATACTGTATTTAACACCCCTTTTCATATATTGTATGATCAATTACTAATAGATAAAGTAATGTACGGTGCTTCATTTAGTTTTTTGTTTAAATTAAATGGATTATAAGATTAATTTAGTGGATGTTTTATATATCTATATCTATATCGAGCGGAGCGCGAGCGAGCGAGAGAGAGAGAGAGAAGATACTATTACATTTTTTACTGTTTGTTTATTTTTTGTCTTGTCTTGTCTTTGTCTTGTTTTCCATTACCCAATATAGAATATATAAATATACTTAATATATTAAGTATTAATATTTCTGAAAAATATTATTAAATTTATTAAATGATATGAAATTTTCCTTTAAAAAATATCTGCCAATGGGGTCAACAAATATTTTTTCTCTTTGAATTTTCAGATTTAATTGCAGATTTTTTAAAAGCAAAATCTTACTTGATTCTAGTGCATTTTTGCAGAACAAAATACACTTTCTCAAGTAATTTTTGCTTCTCAGGTAAGAAATCTATTTTTTTTTTTGTATAGTACACTCACAGAAATATATGTAATTTTCTCTTCTCACACACCACACAAACACACACACACACACCACACTCTCACACACACACACACCCACACACACACACACACACACACACACACACGCCCACACTCTCACACACACAACACACGCTCACCATCACACACACACACACCACACACACACACACACACACACACACTCACACACACACACACACCACACACCACACACACCCACACCAAACATCCATCAAGGCAAGCCACTGTACACCAATAGATCTTTATAAGCAATGAACTAACCTGTTAACACCGAAGGGAGAAAAATTCCTGCCTCGCGGCCTTGAAGTCTCCAGATTCCCGCGGCTCTGCAGAAAGCAGCAGCTGAAGTGTTTGCGAAATATAAAAAGGGCTCCCTGTGGCACGAAAAGACAAATGTTATAGGTGCAGCGCCGGCGTGGGGAGATACAGAGCTGCTTTCTTGTTTTGTGTGGCTCCAGGGCAGCCGCTGGTTCCCAGAAAGCCCTTCAGGCCGATGAACAACAGCACTTTGTGCATCACGATGACCCGCTGCGTCTGCCAATCACACGGCGAACCGCTCCTGTGCTAATGGGCGACCGCAGCCGAGGGATTACTGAGGTCTCCTCTCTCTCTCTTCTCTCCACTACACTGGGCTTTCATCAGAAGCGGCGAGGGCAGAGAGCCCCAGCTGCTCACCGAGGCACAATTTGTTTTGTTCCTTGAACCATGTATGGAGGGAAATAATTTTCCAAGAAGTCCCAAAAACCCACAAGCGAATTTTCTCATCTTGTATGGGCTACGTGTGCCGTGCCCTGCTGTAGTGCTGCAGGTGATTTACGCCATCGGTTATGACTCTGTGCTTTATTTCAGGCCATGTTTCTGATTGCATAGCATTTGTTTTGATAAAACATATCTAATCAAAGAATAACTAATGAGGGTTGGAAACAAAACCAGTGGCTTTCACATAATATTTTTTTTTATAATATATCAGCATGCATATATACAGTATCTCACAGAAGTGAGTACACTCCTCCAATTTTGTAAAAATTTATTATAACTTTTCATGTGACAACACTGAAGAAATGACACTTTGCTACAATGTAAAGTAGTGAGTGTACAGCTGGTATAAGTGTAAATTTGCCTGTCCCCTCATAATACTCAACACACAGGCATTAATGTGGTAAACCGCTGGCCACAAAAGTGAGTACACCCCTAAGTGAACAGTCCCAATTGGGCCCAAAGTGTCAATATTTGTGCGGCCACCATTATTTTCCAGCACTGCCTTAACCCTCCTTGGACATGGAGTTCACCAGAGCTTCACAGGTTAACACTGGAGTCCTCTTCCACTCCTCCATGATGACATCACGGAGCTGGTGGATGTTAGAGACCTTACGCTCCTCCACCTTCTGTTTGAGGATGCCCCACAGATGCTCAATAGGGTTAAGGTCTGGAGACATGCTTGGCCAGTCTATCACCTTTACCCTCAGCTTCTTTAGCAAGGCATTGGTCATAATCATGTTGGAATACTGAGACATGCGGCCCAGTCTCCAAAGGGAGGGGATCCTGCTCTGCTTCAGTATGTTACAGTACATGTCGGCAGCACTCATACAGCCCCAGACCATGACACTCCCACCACCATGCTTGACTGTAAGCAAGACACACTTGTCTTTGTACTCCTCACCTGGTTGCCGCCACACATGCTTGACACCATCTGAACCAAATACATTTATATTGGTCTCAACAGACCACAGAACATTAGTCTGCTTGTCGTCAGCAAACTGTTTGCAGGCTTTCTTGTGCATCATCTTTAGAAGAGGCTTCCTTCTGGGACGACAGCCATGCAGACCAATTTGATGCAGTGTGTGTCGTATGGTCTGAGCACTGACAGGCTGACCCCCCAACCCCTTCAACATCTACAGCAATGCTGGCAGCACTCATACGTCTATTCCCAAACCAAACCTCTGGATATGACTGCTGAGCGCATGCACTCAACTTCATTGGTCAACCATGGCGAGGCCTGTTCTAAATTACCGGTCCTGTTAAACCACTGTATGGTCTTGGCCACCGTGCTGCAGCTCAGTTTCAGGGTCTTAGCAATATTCTTATAGCCTACGCCATCTTTATGTAGAGCAACAATACTTTTTTCCAGATCCTCAGAGAGTTCTTTACATGAGGTGCCATGTTGAACTTCCAGTGACCAGTATGAGAGAGTGAGAGCGCTAACACTAAATTTATCACACCTGCTCCCCATTCACACCAGAGACCTTGTTACCCTAACGAGTCACATGACACCGGGGAGAGAAAATCGCTGTCTGGGCCTAATTTGAACATTTACACTTAGGGGTGTACTCACTTTTGTGGCCAGCGGTTTACACATTAATGGCTGTGTGTTGAGTTATTATGAGGGGATAGTAAATTTACACTGTTATACAAGCTGTACACTCACTACTTTACATTGTAGCAAAGTGTCATTTCTTCAGTGTTGACACATGAAAAGATATAATACAATATTTACAAAAATGTGAGGGGTGTACTCACTTCTGTGAGATACTGTATATGTGACAAACAATATTATTAAAACAACAAAATTACTAAAACTAAATAGATTAAATTTAACAAACACAGAGACATATTTTTTAAATAAAAACTAATAAAAAAAATTAAAAAACGAAATACGGTAACTAAAGAAACACATAACAAAATTACAATATTGACTAAATAATAAAAAATCTAAAAATAAACAAAAAAATACTATTTTAAAACTTTACCAGACATATTAAATAATAATACAAAAAAAATGACAAAACAGCAAATGACTAAAACTTTAACTATAAATTAAAAATGATATCAGAAAACATAAAAAAATATATATTCAGATAAAAACTCGATTCTTAGAGTACAAGAAAATACCTATTTTAGTCTTTCTACCTCAGTATTTTCATGTTTACTACATGTGTTTCTTACCATTTTCTTTTAATTATTTGTGAAATTTACTAATAATTTCTTAGTGAAAATATTTTCAAGGCCATTTTCTATCAGTGTAAAAATGCATATAAACCAAACTCCGTGATTGGTCACTTTACACGATTCCTGACCAGAATAAGCTGTGATTTGAAACGGAGCTTATTTTTTTACATTTAGTCAAAGGACCAAGGAGTGTGTCCGTGTCTCCTCACACAAACAGAATCTAATCTAACACCATATGTGGTGGAAAAATAATCACACGAGCCGGCAGATGATGAATATCATCCCTGCAAACCATAAGACATCTTATAACTACTGCCTTTCCTTTCTATTGAATACTGAAGAGAAAATAGAGAAAAAACTCACATCTAGAATGCTAAAATGCCACTTATACAAAAGTTTTTGGAGCCATTTACTATGGTATATGAATATGCCATATTAAAATGCACATATATAAGGGACTTTGATTCAGAGATGCATTTATGTATCATTTCCACTTTGGTAAACAAGATAGCAGGTCCAAATGTCAAATGTAATAATGAAGAATAAAGGGAATTAAAGACTAAATTACTGCACAAGATAAGAGAGATGATCAAATCTAATTATGCAAGTAAACCATAAAAAATCTCTTGTGTGTTTATAATTCCCATCAGTTAATAATTACATATCACCTAGGTACAGTAAAATTATGAGAAATATCTGTGATTACAAACATATTTATGCTTTGAGCAGTTTTAGTAGGGAAGAGCGATAATCACATATTCAGCACTAAAACTAAAAAAACATGTTTCATTATTGAAGATAAAATAAAGGAGCTAAAATAAAATAAAATATAATATAAAATAAAATGTTTAAACTATATAAACGTATTTTAAAAAACTAATAAAAATGACAGAAACTAAATTACTCAAACTAAAAGTGGAACAAAAATGCAAAAAACTATTGGACATTAAAAACTGATTAAAATGATAAACACTAAACAGAATTACTAACTTAAAATGATTTGAAAACAGAACATGTAAATATTGTATTAAAACAAAAATATTCTTGTTACTATTGAGCGAAACAAAAACTTGTATAATTATTGGCCAAAAGGTATAATGAAATGCTGCTTGTGATGTAAAATCAATGAGAATCTTCATAACAGTACAGCAGGATACACAATTATCAAAATATCATCTGCTCTATATCGCCAATAATATTAGCAAGATGAGACTGAAGTGATCCAAACGCAAAGCTGAAGTAATAAACGCTCCTCAGAAGATGTGATGAAGATGTGATGAAGATCGTTCCTCCGCTGAGGAACAGTGAAAGTAATAAACGCTCCTAGAAGATGTGATGAAGATCATTCCTCCGCTGAGGAACAGTAAAAGTAACAACGCTCCTCAGAAGATGTGATGAAGATCGTTCCTCCGCTGAGGAACAGTGAAAGAAACAAACGCTCCTCAGAAGATGTGATGAAGATCATTCCTCCGCTGAGGAACAGTGAAAGTAATAAACGCTCCTCAGAAGATGTGATGAACATCATTCCTCCGCTGAGGAACAGTGAAAGAAACAAACGCTCCTCAGAAGATGTGATGAAGATCGTTCCTCCGCTGAGGAACAGTGAAAGTAACAAACGCTCCTCAGAAGATGTGATGAAGATCGTTCCTCCGCTGAGGAACAGTGAAAGTAATAAACGCTCCTCAGAAGATGTGATGAAGATCATTCCTCCGCTGAGGAACAGTGAAAGTAATAAACGCTCCTCAGAAGATGTGATGAAGATCGTTCCTCCGCTGAGGAACAGCGAAAGTAATAAACGCTCCTCAGAAGATGTGATGAAGATCGTTCCTCCGCCGAGGAACAGTGAAAGTAATAAACGCTCCTCAGAAGATGTGATGAAGATCATTCCTCCGCTGAGGAACGTGAAAGTAATAAACGCTCCTCAGAAGATGTGATGAAGATCGTTCCTCCCGAGGAACAGTGAAAGTAATAAACGCTCCTCAGAAGATGTGATGAAGATCGTTCCTCCCTGCGAGGAACGGTGAAAGTAAAAACGCTCCTCAGAAGATGTGATGAAGATCGTTCCTCCGCTGAGGAACAGTGAAAGTAAAACGCTCCTCAGAAGATGTGATGAAGATCATTCCTCCGCTGAGGAACAGTGAAAGTAAAACGCTCCTCAGAAGATGTGATGAAGATCGTTCCTCCGCTGAGGAACGTGAAAGTAACAAACGCTCCTCAGAAGATGTGATGAAGATCGTTCCTCCGCTGAGGAACGGTGTGAAAGAAACAACGCTCCTCAGAAGATGTGATGAAGATCGTTCCTCCGCCGAGGAACGTGAAAGAAACAAACGCTCCTCAGAAGATGTGATGAAGATCGTTCCTCCGCTGAGGAACAGTGAAAGTAATAAACGCTCCTCAGAAGATGTGATGAACATCGTTCCTCCTGAGGAACAGTGAAAGTAATAACGCTCCTCAGAAGATGTGATGAAGATCGTTCCTCGCCGAGGAACAGTGAAAGTAACAAACGCTCCTCAGAAGATGTGATGAAGATCATTCCTCCGCTGAGGAACAGTGAAAGTAACAAACGCTCCTCAGAAGATGTGATGAAGATCATTCCTCCGCTGAGGAACAGTGAAAGAAATAAACGCTCCTCAGAAGATGTGATGAAGATCGTTCCTCCGCCGAGGAACAGTGAAAGAAACAAACGCTCCTCAGAAGATGTGATGAAGATCGTTCCTCCGCTGAGGAACAGTGAAAGAAACAAACGCTCCTCAGAAGATGTGATGAAGATCGTTCCTCCGCTGAGGAACAGTGAAAGATCCTGATGATCAGATTTGAGACTAAATCATGACTGATGGAGAATCAAGTAAAGCTGAGCGTCTTCAGTAAGTGTTCATCTGGAGATATGACTGCAGATATTTAATAATAAAACATGGCAGAAAGACACGTGAAGCAGCAGCTGAAGCTGGATGTTTCTACGATGACGCTTTTTCTGGATAAAACACTTTAAACTATCAATCAGACGACAGAAGGATCGTTTAGAGGCCTATCACATATACACCAGGCTTTCTAGAGTTAAAAATCAAGAAATGAGAAGAATTTGCTAAATCATTATGGAGAAATTGACTGTGCTCAACAACAACATTATTGCATTTTATTTTGCCCAGTGAGGCCACCTATGCTTTAATTTCCCATCAACCCCTGCGTCTGAATCGACACACACACGAAGCGTTTATCTCCAGATCGCACGATATAGTGCTTTCGCCGTGATGTCACACCTATCTTTTGCTTGCTAATTTATGAAAGCTATGATGTGGTACTCCGGTTTAATGCTTTTTAATCTCATGCTTCGCCGGCCGCGGCCATCTTTGCATGCCGGTGTGATTTGTCCTGCTGTTTCAAGGTTTCTCTCCGGAGTTCTCCGGGCCCTGCGGCGACACCGGACCGCTTCGAGTCCATTAACCTCGAGCGTCGTCAATCCTGCCGAATGGAGGTTCATTTTAATCACTTATTTGGGGGACTGTGAAGGGCTGAGAAAGCTGGCGTAATAACATCACGCTCTAGATACTCACTCAAGCATGTTTATGATCTGCATTTCCAGCGTGTTTAGATGTTATGGCAACTCACTTATTATGACAAATTCTGCTCCTGTAAAAGCCCACATAAAATCAGAACTGCACTTGTGTGGCTTTCAGTCCATATCTCTTAGCGTGGACGTCATCTATATGCTGGAAGTGTATTTATGTTTAGCAGATATTTGCAGTGAACGGTCTTTCTATGGAGGAAAACAGCAGCGGTGTACAATTTCTAATGCAGTATAGAAATAAAATATTCATATAGATTAGTCATGAGCAGAACTGAATAAGTGTTATTTCAGTTAACTAACTAAATCCATTCAAAATATTTGAACTAAATAATCATTAACTGAAATGAAATAAAAAAATTAATATGTATCTATTTATTTATTTACTTACAGTAATTTTACAAATAACCAAATGGTCAGTTTTAGTTTTACTTAACCCTAAAAACACATGTAACAGTACTTGTTTACAAGTCAACACATGTGACACATATGTACCTGTTGTTTTTAAAGTCTACCTGATTAAATAAAAAAAACTAAATTCCATTACAATAAATATATTTTTTTTGTAGTTTTAAGTTAACAATAAACAGTAATTGTTTTGTTTTCCAATTGTTGTAGTAATTCTAGTATTTTATTTGAGGATTTATTTATTTATTTTAAGCTTTCCATCATATACTGTGTGTGAGTGAGTGAGCGAGTGAGTGAGTGAGTGAGTGAGTGAGTGAGTGTGCGTGTGCGTGTGCGAGTGAGTGAGTGAGTGAGTGAGTGAGTGTGCGTGTGCGAGTGAGTGAGTGAGCGTGTGAGTGAGTGAGTGTGTGAGTGTGAGTGAGTGTGTGAGTGAGTGTGTGAGTGTGAGTGTGAGTGAGTGAGTGAGTGAGTGTGTGAGTGTGAGTGAGTGAGTGAGTGTGTGAGTGAGTGAGCGTGTGAGTGAGTGAGTGAGTGAGTGAGTGTGGTGTGATGAGTGAGTGAGTGTGTGTGTGTTGAGTGAGTGAGTGAGTGAGTGGTGTGTGAGTGAGTGAGTGAGTGAGTGAGTGCGTGTGCGAGTGAGTGTGTGTGAGTGTGGTGAGTGAGTGAGTGTGAGTGTGAGTGAGTGAGTGAGCGTATGCGTGTGTGTGCGAGTGAGTGAGTGAGTGAGTGAGTGAGTGTGCGTGTGCGTGTGAGTGTGAGCTTGTGTGTGCGTGCGTGCGTGTGTGTGTGGGTGGTGTGTGTGTGTGTGTGTGTGTGTGTGTGTGGTGTGTGTGGTGTGTGTGTCTAAAATATCTTCATGGAACATGATCTTTACTTAGCATCCTAATGATATTTGGCATAAAATACATTTTTGATAATTTTGACCCATACAATGTATTTTTGTCTATTGCTACAAATATACTCCAGTGACAAGACTGCTTTTGTGCTTCAGAGTCATATATTTTAAATCAGACATGATTTGTAACAGCAAATACTCTGAAACGAAACAAGTCAATCAGACGGTGCACGTGAGCGTCTCCAGAATAAGCTGTAAACTGAACTAAAGCGGTCTGTGCATCAGTAAGAGCACTCGAAGTGCTGCTGAAGTTTGTGAAGAAGACAAAGTAAATGCGTCTTCAGAGGCAAACAGCAGGCGCGGATCTGAAGTGCAAACCCCGGGGCAGGTTCTGTACTTAAGACTTACAAGAATCTCATTATCTTTCACTCCACACACATCAGATACGAGCAGCCATTTGTCACGGGCAGATCTGCCTCCGTCTGCCAGCGGGCATCAGACCAACACTTCTGCAACACTGCTGCACATAACTGCCATATGGACAGCGTTTGGGAGCCAGACCAAGCCTGGTGGGCAGATCCCAGATACTTCAATGAATATTTGATCTCATTTCCATCGCATTTGCAGCAAATCATTATACAGAACATTTCTAATTAATTTATAGGACAGATTTGATTTTGATAACTTGTGAGAACACTTCCCCCCCCCTCCACCTCTTTTGGGGAAACTACATTATATCAAATACACTGTAAATGACTGCAGTCACTTCTTATAAAACGCCCATTTACCAAACGCTGGAGCTCCTAACCCTGCTGTTTAATTAACTTTTCACTGAGTAATTAACCCGAGAACCGCCGAGACAGAGAAGACTTAGTTTAAAGTATTTCATACCACTATATGAATGGCATCCTTTTCAAATGTGTTCGAAAAATATTTTGCACTTTCCAGGAATATGGTTACAAAAGATGGCCTGAAAATGCAGCCGTTTCTTATTTTTCAGCAAAAGAGAAGCTTATCCTTCAGAAAATGGTGAATGTCAATCTCAAAGCAGTGTAGTAGTGAATATTATGAATGAGCTTTTAGTTTCATTTTTAGCAATCTTGTTATGTGCTGCTTTTGATCTTTCATTATTTTTGAAAACTTCCAATATTTTTATTTCAGTTTTAGTCTGCAGTTGTAATTTTAGTACTTAACCTAAGGATATAAAAATATCGTAGTTGAAACAAGGAAAAATATGCAAGATAACATTTTTTCTTCTGTAAAACCTTTAATGACAATTTCTGTCAAGTTATTGTTTTTGCACTTATTTTTAATGAATCAACCTCTCCTAGGTTCACGAACCGGTCGTCTCTTAAGTAATCTTAATGATTCTTGATCTACTTCCAGAAAGCCAAATAGTGTCTCCCTGACACGGCTGCTTCAACACTACTGCGTTACTGAACCACTCCTTCTTTCCTCGCGTGAACATTTGTTCGCATTATGCTAATATTTCCACATTGTGACGTAGACATGTTTTAGGAGGGCGTGGACGATCTATCTACGCACATCAGCTAGTAACACTCCAAAGAGAACGCAACACTTGAAGTCGCATCATATGACCCCTTTAACAACATTATTTATTTTCTAGAAATAAATATAAAATATAAATAAACCTGCATAAAATGTAAAAAAATTACGGAATTTGATTAATTATTTATAGTTAACTAACGTGTCTCATTATAAATATCAGAATGTTTGTGCCTCTAATGCTTAAAGTAATCAGACACTAACGAATGTGAACTATTCTTGGAATATCCATTTTCTCTTTCCATCCATAATGCATGGATTTATTATCCGTTAGTCTGCAGCGCGAGAGATGGCTTGAGCGAGACGACGCGGCCGCGGTCACTGGGGTGGACGGGTTTGATAACCGACCCAAGCTGCCTCGAAGGCTGAAACAGTGTTTTGATTATGATTCTGTCAGTAACCGGCAGTGGAGAGATATGGAACACGACGAAACACAAACACAGCATGCATGAGTTTAAAGCTTTCAGAGATTTTACGTAGCGTACGAAAGAAACGATGCAATGCAATACAATGCAATAATCTACTAGCGTCATGCTTACTGAAGGTTCAATTCCCAGTGAATGCAAGAAGTAATGAAATGTGTCACTTGGACAAAAATGCCTGCTTCATTCAAATATGTCATGGAATTTCTATCATAATCACCAAAGGGATCAAACAAGAATTCTATTGATTCCAAATTATGAAAAAACTCAATTGTGGACCCTGGACCAAAAAAAACAGTTTTAAGTGTCAATTTTTCAAAATTAAGATTTATACATAATCTGAAAGTTTCCCATTG
Source organism: Oxygymnocypris stewartii (assembly GCA_003573665.1). NCBI lineage: Eukaryota > Metazoa > Chordata > Actinopteri > Cypriniformes > Cyprinidae > Oxygymnocypris > Oxygymnocypris stewartii. The sequence goes on along the minus strand of QVTF01008759.1, from coordinate 4,636 downwards.
ATGTATGGTTTTTATGATCGAAAAATATTTGTCTGAGATACAATTATTTGAAAATCTGGAATCTGAGGGTGTAAAAATCTAAATATTGAGAAAATCTCCTTTAAAATTGTCCAAATGAAGTTCTTAGCAATGCATATTACTAATCAAAAATGTTTTGATATATTTATGGTAGGAAATTTACAAAATATCTTCATGGAACATGATCTTTACTTAGTATCATAATGATTTTTGGCATAAAAGAAAAATGTATAATTTTTATGCATACAATATTTATTGGCTATTGCTACAAATATACCTAATTAGGCTCCACAGGCCGCATACACACTGCAGCTAAATTCAGTTATCAGCTATGTAAATTACTTCTAATTAGTAGTCTGCTATACCGATTCCTAATTACCTGACAAAGATTGTAGTTAGTAACGTAATCCATTACACATTTCCGGACTCTACTCACTTATCACATTGATTTATATAGGATGATTTTTTACCATATTGATATAAAACACAAATAGAAAGAACATATATTCCATACGTTGTTATTAACTAAATGAAGTGCATTGTAAACCAATCTCACTAGTCTTTGACATTTTGTTTCGAACACACACAAAGCTGTAATTTATGTTTAAATGTGGATGTCACTCCTGAAACTTTAGAGAGTGTACTAACAGAAATAGTTTATTCTTACCAATCGGACTAAAAAGCAACATTGAGAGCTCACGTGCAGTCCTTGGAAACGAGCCACCGCGGGGAAAGCCGGTGTGGCATCATGTCCTCAGCGTTGTGGTGTAAGTGGCTCTCTGGCAGGAGCTCAGAGCCATTAACAGGAAGATTCAGCATCAATTCCCACCTGGAGAAATGATCTGACCGCTGCTGTTTGCCCTTCAGCAAGAGCTGAACCCTTCAGCGGCTCCGGAGACAACTAGATACGGTGGAGTAGAAAAACAGCCAACTACAGCCTGACTGGATATCATGAGATGAAAACAACATGCATTGAACCAGTTCTATACATGCAGCTGTTTTGTGACAGTTTTTTTAATGGCATTTGGCTTCCTATATCGAATACATTTGCATATGAGGACAGATTTTAGCAATAAAATAATTACTGTCTCAGTAAATGTCCGTCATTTTGTTTTTACACAAATCATGTTGTTCAATCAACATACACTATGTATATATATATATATATATATATATATGCACACACACACACACACACACACACACACACACCACACACACACACATAGAATAAAAACATTAGTATTTTTCAAGGGTGTATAATTTAGTAGGGACATTATAGGGACATGGCCCTACCAATATCCAGCGACTACTAAATCATCTCTAGCAATAATTATGATCTAACAATTTAATATATGTGTATGTAACCACTGCTGTAGTCATTTTGCTCCACATCTGAAACAGGCCTAGGTCATGCCATTTATATTACCGGAGAAGTTAAAGTAAATACAATAGAGAACTGCACACTTTCAAGGACGTACATTTAATACATGCGCGGAGTAAGAACACATAAGAGCCAAAGTGTTTGAAACATTCATCTGAATGATAAAGTTTACACTCTTTAACTTTATGTTGTTCTGCTGTTTTGTGTTCATCTGTCAATCACATTGTACTGCATTCATTCGGATCCCAACGTCAGGAAAGAGTGAATGAACTTTACTTTTAATGAAGTTCCAGACCACATCAGTAAGAACTTGGTCCTTTGTTCACTTCATTTACAAACAAGGCACAATTTGACCCGGCTTTTTAAAAAGACTGAAACTAAAGGACGATGCTGTGCCGTAATGTTAACACACAAGTGTGAGTAACTGTTTTTATTATGCGGTCACTATCACTTTGTCTGTTTTTACAGATTGTTTGATATGTATTTATTCGTCCATCTGTGAAGGATGTACGCTGAACTGTTAGCCAATCACAGCAGTGGGCGTTTACTTCCGCGTTTACTATCCTCCACGCCTCTGCAAACAGAGCGTTCTGATGGGAGTCAAAAACAGAGGACAGAAAATAGCCTATAACTTCTAAATTATACAACCTTGTCTCATGGCATAAATGTACCTGGGGGCACTTTTTACGAGACGCAAAATACATACCAATAAGTACATATCACTGCAGTTTCAAAGAGAAGTGTCCACTGAGTGGCGTTTAAACACAGGTTTAATACGTGAACCCTGGCACGTTTTTATTACGTTGTTAGTATTGCTGTGTTTTTATTACATTGCTTCAGGTATTGCAGCGGTTCAGAATTCAAATATCAGAGGACTGTCACTAAAAGTTAATGCTCTATCGTGTTGTAAATATGCCCTACACCAAACCCAACCCTAAACCTACCTGATAGTGTTAACAAATGCAAAACTGATATAAAAACGCATATTGATGCAACCGTGCCATTTGAACTTCCTTATATGCAGATTTGACCTGCTTTGTCACACGGGATTCGAACCGGAGCTCCTCGTCTCTTAAGTACGTCTCCGTACTCCGTGATCTACTGTCTATGAAAACTAGATATGAAGCTGGTTATGTGTGATGACATCATTCAAAAGCATCAGTTTTCAAATCTCCCAGCATATTAATATTGTTTTAAAGTCATAACGTGATAGACTTAAAGTAATTGTGCTAAATTACGCTTTATTAATCAAAACTCTGTACATTAGTGTGAAAAGGAGTAAAAGGCGTCAGAGTTTTACTGCCTCTAGTGGACATTTCTTTAAAAAGTGCCCCAGGTACGTTTATGCCATGAGACCAGGTAGAAATTATGATATTTTTTATGTCAAAATCTTGATGATATTATAAATGGACCTCTACAGTTCATAATAAAAAGACAGTTCATTGCCCCTTTAATGTTTTTCTAGAGGGCAATGGATCATGGATGTGTATGTGCACCATATTAAATCATATTGGGATTCCTCATGTACTTGAACCAGTAATAAACTACATCACAAGCATGTCTATCATCCACGTGTTCACATGCAGACAGAACTGAGTCAGATTTAGCTGACAGTATTTGCCAAAACGATCCTAATATTTGAGAGACATGTGGGTCAAAGGCAGGCAGCGGTTGGAAATATTCCAATCTCGGCTTGTCTTGTGCTTTTGACAGGCCTACCAGGTGTTTTTTACCATTTCTACCCTTTCCTTCCTGGCCTCATTCTGTCATAGCCGCTCTGTCTCCTGCTTAAGTCTACCGTAAAGTGTCCCAATGCACAACACATGTAAAACTGCATTAGAAATAGACTAGTCATCAATCAGTCACTGAAGGAAAACCCACCGGTGTCGCCAATTTACTGCGTTTCCATTCTTGAGTGACGTTTGAACAGCGCTTTAATCACTTCCGGCACGCTTTTGACATACAGCGGCTAATCAAAAGTGTGCTTCTGAGCGGAGACTTCATTATTCAGGATACATATACACACTCTCGCCACTGACATTGGCTTGTATCTATATTTATCCACCCGAGTCTGGACAATTACGCCGTTTTCTCCCGTGAAACCCGCGGCTAACACCTGGATGTTTGAGTGATGATTCATGACCTGTGTCGACCGCTGTATATTTGCGTGGGAAAGGAAAACAGCGCTTTGTGTAACGGCTGGGATTGAGTCAACAAACCCCGAGGGACTGGATCATGTGTGGCTCACCTGCCAACAGCTAATGTTATGATGATAATCCATAATGAGCTGAGGTAACGGTGACTGTACTGTATAATACAACAAGCAGACACGCATTATACTGGCCTTAAAGGAGTCTCAGGTCACAAACAGCTGAGAAAGACACGTCTACTCAAAAGATTGGGTCAGTAGGATTTTTTTAAGAGATAAATAAAAGTTTTTTGTCATCAAGGATACATTAAAATGATCAAAAGTGACACTAAAGACATTTATAATGTCACAAAAGATAAAAAATTACATAAATAAAAAAATAAATAAATGCTGTTCTTGAAGTCCTGAAAAATCAAATGCATAATATACAATATATATTATACTGTGTATACACACACACCACACACAGACAGACACCCGACACAGACACATACACATAGACACACACAGACACACACACACCACACACAGACACACAGACACACACACACACACACACACCGACAGACACCGACACACACACAGACACAACACACAGACACAGACACACAGACACACACACACACAGACAACACACACCACACACACAGACACACACACACACAACACACAGACACACAGACACACACACACACACACACACACCCACACACACACACACACACACACCGACAGACACCGACCACACACACCACACACACAGACACAGACACACAGACACATACACACAACACCACACACAACACACCCACACTACACCCACACACACGACCAACACATACACACACAGACACCACACACACACACACACACAACACAACAACCACACCACACACACACACATACACACACAAATATATTATATTTTTATTTACACTTATTAATTTAGCAGACGCTTTTATACGGTGGCTGAGAGAGTTCAACGCACTGCAAATAGAAAAACACCTGCAAATTAAGAAAACAACATTAATTTGACAACACATGCGCAGCAAATACTCACAACACAACTTGTTTTCTTGATTTGC
>QVTF01008758.1:0-23695 GCA_003573665.1 Oxygymnocypris stewartii | reverse complement strand
TTGGTTTCTTCATCAGATTTGGAGAAATGTAGCATTACATCACTTGCTCAGCAATGGATGCTCTGCAGTGAATGGGTGCCGTCAGAATGAGAGTCCAAACAGCTGATAAAAACATCACAATAATCCACAACACTCCAGTCAATCAGTTAATGACTTGAGAAGCTAAAAGCTGTGTGTTTGTAAGACAAATCCATCTAAACATTTTCAACTTCAAACCATTGCTTCCAGCTAAAATGAGTCTTCTATCTATAATATTACTTCTCCAGTGAAGAAAATGGTCTGGTCTGAATCAGGAGAGAAATCTGCAGAGGTCAAGCCAAAACAGCCCAAAACAGTTTTAAACAAATATTTGGGAGGATTTTGATGTGAAAAGCAACAGGAGATGGACTTTTCCAATGGATGAAGTGTTATTAAGGATTATGGACTCTTATTAGAGTTCGAAGCAACAGTTTGAAGTCAAAATAACTTGATGGATTTGTTTCTTACAAACACACAGGTTTTCACTTCTCAAAACGTTGACTGATGGAGTGGTGTGGATTATTGTGATGTTTCTATCCGCTGTTTGGACTCTCATTCTGACGGCACCCATTCACTGCAGAGCATCCATTGGTGAGCAAGTGATTTCTCTAAATCTGATGAAGAAACAAACTCATCTACTGTACATCTTGGATGTCCTGAGGTTGAGTTCATTTTTGGGTGATCCTTTCCTTTAAAGACACTGGCCCTCGACTTTATCAGCACTGACCTCAGTTAAAAACAGCAGATGATTGGCCAGTAGAGGGGGCGATGATTAGATTTGGCTGGTTAGCAGATTGTTACAGACTGTTGCGTTTGCAGCAGTACAAAGTGTGCAGCGGCAGTGAAACAGTGTACTGTACTGTGTACTGTGCAGCACTGAATAAATAGTTACGGGCTATGTTCAGAAAGGAATAGAGTATTTCGTACCATACAGTACACACTGTATAAACCATAATATTTGTAGAAGTAAGCATGTGATGCTATAGTGTATTTATACTGCAGAAATATTACATTATGCAGCAGTAGTGTGGTTTTCTCCAGCATCTTCTGCATTTTTGCAATAGTGTTGTCAGTCTTTGTGATCCTCAGGGTCTCTTTAATAAACCTGGATTGGCTTTAAGAAGAAAGCTGAGATGCTACAAGTGAAAATGGCTTAGAAAGTCTGCAGATATGAATGTGCCTTCTTCTGCTCGACTCCGAGCATGCGTGTGACCCTTTTCAATTCCTGGTGTCTTTATTTACGTTCTGTCTACAATGAACGATGGATGGAGGCCTGTATCAGCTGATGTAGACCGGAAAAGAGAGAGAGAAAGAACATTAAAATGTCAAATTGAGAAACGTAAGGGACACTGATTAAGTGTTTTCATCAAGATGGCTTGTTCATGAAGAAACATCTGGTAATTATTTGTTCAAACACTTCAAAATGGATCTCAGGAGAGGCTTGTAGATTTTTGTCAGCGAGACAATAACTTACCACGGTTTAATAAGAAGCTTGAGAAGGAATCAAAGGAAATATCATTTGTCATAATGCCTCCCGGTGCTTTTTGGACGCACGACGGCATCCAGCCTGAAAGAGACTAATAGTTATATTACAAAGATTCACAACTGGCTGTCTGTTCCCCATCCTGCGCTTCACGTTCCTCCGCTTCCATCCCCCATCATCTGCGAGAGACAGCGATGGAAGTCGATGCTTTAAAACTTTATTAGTCGACATTGTGTGCCACATGCCGTTTCAGTAGCGCCACCGCGAGCCGATTTATGACTTATGACATGCACATATTTAATTTGTAACCCTATACTTCCTGCTCCTCGCGTTTGGCCTCAGAACCGCAGGACTTGTAGGGTTCGGAAGGGTCAGAGGTTAAGTAAAGGAGGGGAAGTGCTGGATCCGACACACGCTCTCGGACGCAGCGCTCCGGGTTCAAAGGTTTAGCTGTGATTTCCAGCAGGAGGCCGCAGCGCGATCACAGGCGGTCGTAAAGAGGAAAGCAGAGAGCTGAGCATCCCGCTAGCGTTTGATTTGGACGATGTTTCAGAAAGCTACAACCGGGATCCTCTTACAAGCCTGTCTCTGTCACCTTTACATCCACATGGCCCGTAAAGCCCCAGGGACCGGCGAGCGAGCGCGGTAAGACGCCCCACTGGCTCCTCTGTGGCGCGCCGTCTTGTGTAAACATATAAGTTTATTTAGTGTGAAGGGCCTGTGGAGTTGGATGCTTTTGCCCCAGTAGGAGCTCTTCATAAAGGCTTGTCCTGCATGACAGAAACACATCAGACATGAGAGGTGAGTTAAGGCCAGAGGAGAAGCACAGCCGGCCAGACCCAGATATACTGATGTCCAGCATTAGATACACAGAGCAATAGGTTATAGCGGTGAAGTGTATTGTGCAATTTTACAATTATTTACAATGTAGTCATTCAAGAGTCATTATGAAATCCATGCCTCAATTCTCATTTCATTAATATAAAATAAATATAATAAAATAATATTATAAATAATAAATATAATACAAAATTTATATAACAAATATATAGAAACATTTCTTCTCAAGGAAAAGATCTAACACCAAATTAGAGTCAATTTTAGTTAGAGACTAATTAAGAGCATTCTATGGTTTGTATTGCAATTCATGTTAGAGAAACTCCACATTTCATTAATAACATAAAATATAAAATGATATAAAAATATATAAAATGTTAAAGTGATTGAAAATATTTCCTCTAAGATTAGGTAACAATGATAATATAGTTTTAATATAAATAGATTGAATGAAATAATACAATTTCTTCAAGGAAAAAAACAATTGGAGACAACATAAGAGTCATTCTGTGGTTAGTACTGTGATCCATGGGAAAGCAATTCCATGTTAGAATTAGAACTAGTTATAATAAAAATTATACATAAATGTATAGATCAATGGAGATTTCAATATGTTGATTATTTACAAATAATGATAGATTTAAAAATTGTATTTCTTATTTATACTAACCAATCAATGCAACACGAATCCCGGAAATGTTGGGACATTTTTAAAATTTAAATAAAGTGAAAACTAAAAGACTTTCAACTCACATGAGCCAATATGTTATTCCCAATATAACATAAATAACATAACAAATGTTTAAACTGAGAAATGGTACATTTTTATCAACAAAATGAGCTAATTTCAAATTTGATGCCTGCTACAGGTCTAAAAAAAGATTGCACGGTGGCAACAAATGGCTGAAAAAGCAAGGCATTTTGTAAAGATTCAGCTGGGAGAACATCTAGCTACTAATTAAGTTAGTTGACATCAGGTCTAGCTATATAAGGGATGTCTTAGAGAGGCAGAGTCTCTCAGAAGAAAAGATGGGCAGAGGCTCTCCAATCTGTGAAAGAGTGCGTAAAAAGATTGTGGAATACTTTAAAAACAACGTTCCTCAATGTCAAATTGCAAAGGCTTTGTAAATATCATCATCTACAGTGCATAATATCATCAAAAGATTCAGAGAAACTGGAGAAATCTCTGTGTGTAAGGGACAAGGCCGAAGACCTTTGTTGGATACCCGTGGTCTTCTGGCCCTCAGACAACACTGCATCACTCATCGGCATGATTCTGTCATTGACATTATTAAATGGGCCCAGGAATACTTCCAGAAACCACTGTCAGTAAACACAATCCGCCGTGCCATCCGCAGATGCCAACTAAAGCTCTATTATAAGGAAGCCATATGTGAACATGGTCCAGAAGCCCCATTGTGTCCTGTGGGTCAATGCTCATTTACAATGGACTGTTTCAAAGTGGAAAAGTTTTCTATGGTCAGACGAGTCCAAATTTGACATTCTTGATGGAAATAATTGACGTGTGTTCTCAGGGCTAAAGAGGAGGGAGACATTCCAGCGTGTTATCAGCATTCAGTTTAAAAGCCAGCATCTCTGATGGTATGGGAGTGCATAAGTGCATACTGCATGGGCAGCTTGCAGGTTTTGGAAGGCACTATGAATGATGAAAGCTATATAAAGATTTTAGAGCAACATATGCTCCCCTCCAGATGACGTGTATTTCAGCAGAACAATGCAAAACCACACACTGCAGCTATTACAACAGCATGGCTTCGTAGTAGAAGAGTCCTTGTGCTGAATTGGCCTGCCTGCATTCCAGATCTTTCACCTATAGAGAACATTTGGCACATCATTATACGAAACATAGGTCAAAGATGACCACAAACTCTTCAGCAGCTGGAAACCTATATCAGGCAAGAATGGGACCAAATTCCAACATCAAAACTCCAGAAACTCATAACCTTGATGGCCAAACGTCTTCAAACTGTTTTGAAAAGAAGAGGAGATGCTACACCATGGTAAACATGCCCTGTCCCAACTATTTTGAGACCCGTAGCAGGTATCAAATTTGAAATGAGCTAATTTTGTGCATAAAATTGTAAAAATTTCTCAGTTTAAACATTTATGTTATCTATGTTCTACTGTGAGCAAAATACTGGTTCATGTGATTTGAAAGTCTTTTATTTTACATTTTATTCAAATTTAAAAAACGTCCCAACATTCCCGGAATTCGGGTTGTATCTGTGGTGTTATCCAATAGATCAAGTCTCTTTAAACATGATCAGGAAGAGCTTTTAAAATACTTCTTGTTTGAAAGGGGTTACATAAATTAATAGGAAAATGAAAGTGCAAGGTTTTGCAAAACACATCCTGAAAACACCACACATTTTATATGTCTGTTGTCAAGGATGCAACCAAAATAAAGACAAAAATGTCCACTAATTTGAACGTTGTAGAGAAATAGACCCACTCAATGACTATGATGCACATGGTCAGTTAATCGCAGTTAGCTAAACTATACCAGTGTATATGTGAAATCAGTATAATAGCAGTACAGACCATAAAAAGGTTAAAGGTTACCCTGCAACAGCTGATTGGGGGCAGCATGCATGTATTGTTGTTTCCCAAAGGTCAAAGGTCATATTTTTTCTGGTGAGACCAGCAGGTGTTTGACTGCAACAACAATTACACAAAACCAATAACAAAATAAAATCAATTAAATGCCAGCGACATCTCATCATCACAGAGAAATCAATACGAATAACAATAATAGCATGAACAGATTCATAAACATCACTCATCTTACCAGTCGAAATCAATTAACCTTAACTACAGAGATGCAACTTAATGAGCTGAAGTCAGTGAATGTAGAGGCAATATGAAAAATTATTTGCATGAATCATTAGTGCATGTTACTTCAAAGATAAAAAATTGTTCAAAATGTGCTCTGCATCATTTTTGCTGAATGAAATCCAATAGTTTTTCACCAATTTTGCATGCTTCTGATTCCAAACGGATAGTGCCTCTTTGCTATATATTTTAACTTCGCATCATTAAATGAGAAATATTATGCCTTTTTTTTGCAAATCAGTAGATTTTTTTCCAAGATGCAGGGCTGTGATATTTCATGAAAGTGCAACTTATAGCACCTCTGAAATGACCTTTCTGTTAACATAACCCGGCTGCATGGGTGGATGATATTAACCATGATTAATATTACCCAATACTGAAATATGTGACCTACAGAAGCTTAATGCGCTGTGAAAACCATTTCACATCTACACAAGAACCTCACAGTCCTGCTTTACTTCATTTGATTTAGTTTAAATACGTGAGATGCCATCTGCAGTATGGTCTGTTCATGACTCAATCTTTCCTGATATCTGGACGGGGACTTCCTGGCCCCCCGTGACACTCGCGTCTTGTTTGGAGTCGGATCTGTTTGGAGTGTGTTTCAGGGCTGTTGTCAAACAGATGGAAGACATTAAAGAGAGACAGACAGCAGGTAATCACAGAGAGCCTGTGCTAACCAGGAGCAGACCGACAGACTGCAGCTGCGCAGGAGGAAATGCTGAGCGCAGATCGCTCACAACAGCTCTCGTGCCATCCAGATATACGAAAAAGCATTTAAACACAAGCAGATGCTTATTTCAAGCAGAAGTGTGTCAGTTGTGCACTATAACCGCACTGCATGCAACCGCACAAATGATGATTGTTTCCAAACATGTTTCTCAATCCCTCCCTCTGTGTGTGCTAAACTCGACACGTCAGCCACTCAAACATAAAGATCAATAGATTACTTATATACTGACTATTCATACTAAAATGGGATATGACAAATTGTGTAATATTCAAATGATGACAAACTTCAGCATTAATAAAGCAAGAATGCGCCATGTTTACCTGTAGTAAATCACAGTTTTCACACTCTTCCTCACATGGCTTATTGCTTTCATAAAATGGCAGCAAAAACAATATGACTCAAGACAGCAATATTCAATAAACAGTCATATTGTAGCAGTAGTAGTAGTAGTAGTAGTAGTAGTAGTAGTAGTAGTGTAGTGGGTAGTAGTAGTAGTAGTAGTAGTAGGTAGTAGTAGTAGTAGTAGTGGTGTAGTAGTAGTAGTAGTAGTAGTAGTAGTAGTAGTAGTGGTAGTGGTGGTAGTAGTAGTAGTAGTAGTAGTAGTGGTAGTAGTAATGAATCATTAATAACAATAAATAATTAAAAAATTAAATAAACAAATAACTATTGTTTTAGTTTTAGTTTCACTAAAATAAACATATTTTAATAAAGTAAAAATTATTAAAAATAACAGCAATGATTAATTACTACTGTTATTACTTTCATAAAATGTATTAATAATAATAATAATAATACATTAAATCAACAAAAAGGGTTAAATGATAGTATATAATATAGTATGTTTCATTATTATTTTATTAATAATAATAATGATGTATTATTTTTCATGCATTACTACTCTATTATTCTACATGTATTCTTAAAAAATTATAACAATGCAAAATAATGAATACATTATTATTAACTATTTTATTAACAACATTAATATACTACTATTAACAATAGTTATTTTTTAAATCAATAATAATAATATCAATACTAATAAATCATTAGTTTACATTAATTCTTGGCTGTTTAAGATTAAGAACTTGGTATATTAATATAGAATATCAAATATAATTTAACTGGTTTATTGTTAATGGTTTTAAATAAAATCAATTCAATCAGTTTTAAAGGATCTGAACTATATTTTTAATACTAATACTTTTACCGTAGAACATGCTTTTAAAATGAAACTGAGCATTTCAAATAAACTGTACACGCTGTACTAATATTCAGACATAGAGGATTACTGAATATAAACAAGAAACGCATCTGTATTTGAAGGAACGATGATTGAGCAGCAGCATCCGTCCTCCATGCTGATGGTGTGATACTCGCGTCTGGCCTACAAAAGCCGAGACGGCACCGGGGGCCGTGTTTCTGCGTTCTGAAGTGAGCAGAGCGGCTGCAGACTGAAGCCGGAGTCAGGGAGGTTTGTGAGGATCCAGCTGTGCTGAGCAGACTGTGAAGGCCTCCCCGCCAACACCAACACAAGAGGAGGGTCCCAAAACCATTGTGGAGCCCCGGCAGGCACTTCCCCTGTCCCAGCATGCAACAGACTCAGCTGGCCAAGCTGGCGGAGGGGAGGGGCGCGGCGCTCGCTCTCCAAACTCTATTTATTCATTCCTTTGATTCGCAGGTGAGTGTATTCTTCTTATTTCCAGCGTTACTCATTCTCTTTGTAGTGTCTTTTCATTTAAAGACTGAGACGGCTGAAAGATTTAGACCTGCCCTGTGAGCGCCAGTCCCTGAAGACAGAGATACTGGAGAATCATCACAAATCATTGATGATTTAGATGCTGGAATCTAGAATTTAGAGTTAGAAGAGGCCTGAAAAACGTATATATTGGCAAACAGTGCAGAATATTGTGGAATATACTTTATATCTTATCATATATACATAGATTTTCTCTAAATTGGGTTGTAAATTCTGATTTATGTTTTGACTTGCATCCGAAAAAGCATTTTAATGAATGTTTTACAAAGTTTGGTTATATGTATGAAAAAAAACATTTGAATTTGAATAATAATTATTTATATTCTTAATAAATCATCACATTTTTAAATGACATTTGTTAAGTCATTATACCATTAATTATTTTTTACGTACATTTAGTTAATGCATATGGCAAGGAAAGTATATTTATAAAGCAGATTTCATACACAGTGGTAATTCAAAGTGCTTTACACAAAAGGAAGTGAAATGGTCATTCAACTAATAAAATCACAGTAATAAAAACAAGGAATAATGATAATAATAATTACAACAATAAAAACATAGAATTTAAAAACAAACATTACAAAAACCTTCCAAAACACCGAACTATTCCACTACTTCACCCCCTACTTACAAAAAATGTGAGGGGTGTACTCACTCCTGTGAGATATTGTATGTCAAACTTTCCTAAAATAATCATTAAAAATTAAAAATTAAATATATTTCAATTTTAAATTTAAACAATTATTTAAAACTCATTTAAATATGATATTTAGCATTTCTAGCAGTTGTATTATTAAATATGTAATTATATAAATATTATTATTATTACTATAATTAAATGTTATTGTAATAATATCATATTGATATTTCTGTACTATTATATGTTAGATAAAAAGATCTGAAGTGAAAAAGAAACAGAGAGAGACAGACATAATGTATAAGTACAAGTGAAGGCAGAGAAAGAGAAGGTGTAAATATTTAATCAAACACATAATGACTGATTGCGTACCGTATCTGTCTCTCTCTCAGCTCTGGGATTGGGGCTTAACCCCCTGAGGAGGTTCACAGGGCTCCATTGAGAGGTGGAGAAGCTAATCTTGATTGATTTTTTCCTGAACGGTGCACATCTCTTTCAGTGGTTAACGTGCTATATAACCTGCAGCTTGGGACCATGTTAATTCACTCAGCTGGACCGTAGTGAAACCGCCGTGCCGCCATTCTGTGAGAGGAGGAGAACTCTATAGGTGAAGAATAAAGACACAGTGAGAGTGAATGGAGCGTGCAATTCAATCTATGGTGTGTTTGCATTAGCTATTTACATTACTTGCGCATGATTGAACCTGAGAGCTGTAATTATGAGCCCTCAATAGTGCACAAGAATGATATTAAAAGCACATCCATAGAACCAACAGCTTTACTTGAATATCTGATCAATTTCAAAGTTTAGAAGAGAATGAGTTCACCATAGAAGAGCCATGCATTATTACAGGTTCAGTCCCTCTGGAGGATCCCGAGGTCAAGTATCTCGCTCAAGGCCACAACACTGATGAGCTCAGGACTCACTCCGTATGACATTCAAACCAGCAGCCAATCAGATTCAGTCTCATTACTGCAATATCAAAAATGAAGAGAGAAAGAAACGAATACTGTTAGTCTTCAATGATGCAATGCATTGATCAAAAGCGACAGTAAACACATACAATGTTAAAACAGATTTACTGTTCTTTTGAACTTCATATTCGACAAAGAATCCTGAACAATAAAAAGTATCACGGTTTCCAAAAAAAATAAATCTGTTTTCAACTGATAATAATCAGAAATGTTTCTTGAACAGCGAATCAGTATATTAGAATGATTTCTGAAGATCATGTGACACTGAAGACTGGAGTAATGATGCTGAAAATACAGCTTTGATCAAAGGAATAAATTACATTTTACAACATATTACAACAGAATACAGTCATTGTAAATTTTAATAATATTCCACAATTTTTACTGTATTTTTGATCAAATAAATGCAGCCTTGGTGAGCATGGGAGATTTCTAGCAATCCCAAACTTCTGAACAGCAGTGCAATATTTAAAAATGGTAGAGTATTTATATAAATATTTTTAAATCTGAAATCTGAATGTAATGAGAATTACAAAACAAACAAAACAAAACCAGCGGTTCCATGACGAACCTTCAACATCCATAGTAGTAGCTCTTTATTGTCACTAGTCACAAGTACCAGTGAAATCAGCCATCAACCTGTCCATACATACACAACATACATATGACAAGGGGATAGACAGAACAGGAAGACAGGGAATTGAAGAAAATACAGCATGACATGAGGAAAGTGAGGAGAAAAAAAATAACCCCCAGACTATGCTCCTTGGGGAGTACAGTGTGAGAACAGGAAAAACACCTCAGCAACACAAAAGCACATACACCATAGACACGACTTTGCAGTGGGGAAATAATCCAGCTCCGGCAAGCAGCCATCCGGTCCAGCAGCCATTTATTCCGGCGCCGGTCACAGACCCGCTTGACAGGCTGGCGGTTCAAAGCGAATGGAGGCGAATGGTCGGGGGAGGGGCAATGTCTGTAATGTCTGTAGGGTGGGGGAGGAAGCAAGAGGGTCTCACTGCATTGCACTCCCGGGGTAGATTCCAGCAACAGCTTTGCCAAGGCCACTGTAGGGGAGCCAGAAAAAGATAAGATTGTTTTGTCTTTGGGGCGAGTAAACATTCCAATTTTTGCAGGCTACTCTCTTTCCATTTTGTCCATTTTGGTCTCCATTATAATCAATTTTCCTCTGTAAAGCCGTGAGCTTCTCCTTGATAAAATCCATATTGCGATTATAGTCTCAGTCTCAATGCTGACCGCTCTTCCCACAGCTTCAGTCATGACGGGCAGCCTTGTGGGGCTTTGGACAGCTGTTCCCGTCTTCTGAATTTTTCGATAACCCAGGGCAAAGCCTAATCCAATCAGCAAAAGACCTGTTATCATGGTTCCGAATAGGTAGATATCTTCAATGTCCTCCACGGAAAGAGCCGCTAGACACACGATCCGCCACCTCTCCCACGCGCCATCGTATAGCCCGCTGCGAACGTTCCGTCAGGGCAGACAGGTTCCCCGAAACCAAGCTTCTCGTCAAGAAGATGGTGTCAATTGCATTAAGAGACCAGTTGATCAAATCCATAATCTTTCAGTTTGGAGAGCCTTGCAGAGAGAGTCTCTCACGAGACAAGGGAGCAAAGCAAGCAGGGAAGATAAGGGTGAGGACGGGGAGAGAAAAATGCGACCGCCTCCGTTGAGTGCCAAAGAGAGAAGGCCGAAGAATCCATGGAACCTTTCCATCACACACAAATGTCTTATGAGTGGAAAAAGGTTCTTTTGATTATTAAAAATAAGAAACAAAGTTATTTTAAGAACTACACTCTTAAAAATAAAGGTCCCAGAAGGCTTTTCACAGTGATGCCATAGAAGAACCCTTTTTGGTTCCCCAAAGAACCTTTCAGTCAACCATTTGTTCTTGGTGTGAAGAACATTTCAAAAAACTAAAGAACAGTTTTCTACCACAAAGATTATTTTGTGCAATAAAAAAGTTCTGTGGAGGTGAAACAGATAAAAGCCAATAAAGAGTCTTCATTACTTTCTGAAAGGTTTGTTGGAGAACCCAAACTCACAATGGATTCTTCTGTTGAAAAACAAACAAATAAACCAAAACACTGTAGAAACCTTACTTTTCAAGGATGTAGTTGCATGAGAGTAATGAGAAGTTCAAGAAAATAATGTAAAAATTATGCAAAACGTAACGTCTTCTTTTGAAATATGCACATGATGGTTCACCTGGTAATCAGCAGGAAGGCACTTTGGGAACTTGGTTTATAACTCTGTTTTAAATCACATTTATTTATGATTTTTGTTTTATTCATTTAAATGATGCAATTAAATGCATATATTATTTATAAAGGAAAACATTTTATATACTAATACATAATTTTCATGTATTAAATAAAAATATTTTAAATATGTAATTTGGCACATAAACTATTGATGTTATTAAACAGAAAATTATTTAAACTGGTCCTAAAAATGTCTTTATGCAAAATGTAATGTCTTGATTAGGGGTGAAATATGACTTGCACATGTTTGGTTTTCCTGGTGATTGATAGGACAGAGTTTGTTTATGTAGTTCATTTAGTAATCACATTCATGTACTAATTATTTATGAATTATTTTAAATAATACAATTAAATGCAATTAATATTTTTAGAAAAAAAAAATTAATACAAAAATCTTATTCAATTTTTTTATCTAATATTTTATTTATTTATTAAATAACATTTTTAAATGTCATTGAGCATGTCTAGCATAAACAAATATTTTGTTATTAAACAGAATGTCATCTGGTCCTAAAAATGTTTAATTTGGGGGTAAAATATGACTTGCATATGTTGCTTGACCTGGACAGAGTTCAAAGCGAGACACTTTGGGGCACTTGGATTACGATAACTTTGCCACTCTGACCCGGTCCGAGTTTCGCTCTTTCTCCATCACTCTTTCATTCTCTTCCCGTCTGCCAGTTGGCAATCCCAGGCCAGGGATCTGTCAGTGTCGATTGAGCTGAAGGGCAGGGTCCGGGCTAAAGCAGCCGGGCTGGTCCTGGGCCCACTGTTTCTTAAGCCTGGGAAAAAAAGTGAGAGAGAGAGAGAGAGAGAGAAAGAGCACATTCCAGCAAGTAGAGCTGCCAACACCCCCCACCCCCCCACCACACACACACACAACTATTTTTTTTTGCAAAGGCGAGCCATGAATGAGATTAACAAAAGGGTCCTGTAAGAGCCCTTCTTGGCCGCCTTCCATGTCAACAGCTCTCGGGGTCAAAGGTCGCACTAACTACATTCATTCCCAGCAGACCCCGCTGCTCTACAACACAATCTGCCCGAGTCTGGCAACGGCGGAGAGAACGGACAGAAACCGAGAGAGAGAGAGAGAAGTTGAGTTTTTCCTCTTCCACTAATCCCCGGAGATATTCCAGATCTCTCCACATGTTTCGGCTGAATTAAAGCAATATCACACCTTGCAAATGGAACGGAAAGAAAAAAGAGACAGGATGGAGAGAGCGGAGGCAAAAACGTAGGAGAGGGAAGGTTATTACTGAGTGCACATTTATGGCCCCTCACACATCGAGCCGAGCACCTGATTTCACTCAGAGTGAAAAAGGCTCGGCGCTTTCAGCTTAGCTACATAAAAATGTCAGTCATTTAATAGATGCACAACACACCTGGGCTGACAAGCGGGATCATGTAATCCAATTACACGCAAACGCATTAGGTAAATAGCGCAAGGACTGATAACAATGTTAAACCGCTGCCAAACGCCCGGCCTGTGCAGACGGAGGAGCGGACTGACGTGGGGTTGGATCTTGCTGGGAATGCAGGAAATATTTTGAAGAAAGCAATGCTAATTTCTAATGCAAAATAATTTTTGATGCCAATAACAAGCTGTCATGACCATCGTATGTGAAACTGACAATTTGCAACTCACAGACCATTGATAATAATCAGAATAATCTGTTTCTTGAGCAGCAAATCAGCATATTATTATGATTTCTGAAGGATCATGCGAGACTGAAGACTGGAGAAATGATGCTGACAATTCAGAATTGATCACAGTAATAAATTACATTTTAAATTGTAATAATACCCAATAATTAAATTTTTACTGCATTTTTGATTGAAAGCAGCCTTGCTGAGCATAAGATACTTCTTTCAAAAACATTAAATATATTAATGAATCCAAACTTTTTGACCTGTTGTGTATATTTCTGCATTTAAGGTATTTAATTTTTCAGTTCATGGGAATAGAACACATGACCTTGGCATTTCTACTCTAGTGTCATGCTCTATTGTTTGAACATTTGAGTTACAAACATACAGATTCAGGTCTGCTCGCTTTCTGAGCATATGCACTCAAATGCAATCATTGACATGCTTGCCATCTGTTGATCACGGTGGTCTCACACGCAACACTTAAGCACTTTAGTAAGTCACTCAGTATAACAGCGTCTGCTGAATGCCTTAAATGTAAACGCATAACAGTCTGTAATGGAAACTTGGGACTGAAATGTAAAAACAATAAGATTGTGAAAATGGGAAACAGCAGTCACAGTTAAACTGTATCTGATTTCAGACTGTGACACTCAGAATAAGACTGACAATTGTATTTGCACTGTGTTTGTTTGTAAATCAAAGACACATTTCTACTGTAATCTCCTCACAAAATCTCTAAATACTACTCGAATGTCCATTACTTTCTAATGAAAACCAACTAACAGGAAACATTCTCAGAAGTTCTGACAAGGTTCTCTCAAAGTTAATAGAACATTAATAAAACATTAATTGCATCGTTCATGTAATGTTTTTTTTCAGAAATATTTTAGTTGAATGCTTGTCTAATGTTTTTACGTGTTACTACTTGCTACTTCTTTTAGAGAATATTTAAATGTAACATTATGTGAATGCAGCTAACAGGAAACCTTCTCTGTGTTCTCTAGAAACACTTTCCTAAAGCCTTTATACAGGCGCATCTTAATAAATTAGAATCTCGTGGAAAAGTTCATTTATTTCAGTAATTCAACTCAAATTGTGAAACTCGTGTATTAAATAAATTCAATGCACACAGACTGAAGTAGTTTAAGTCTTTGGTTCTTTAATTGTGATGATTTTGGCTCACATTTAACAAAAACCCACCAATTCACAATCTCAAATAATTATAATACTTCATAAGACCAATACAAAAACAATTTTTAGTGAATTGTTGTCCTTCTGGAAAGTATGTTCATTTACTGTATATGTACTCAATACTTGGTAGGGGTTCCTTTTGCTTTAATTACTGGCTCAGTTCGGCGTGGCATGGAGGTGATCAGTTTGTGGCACTGCTGAGGTGGTGTGAAGCCCAGGTTTCTTTGACAACGGCCTTCAGCTCATCTGCATTTTTTGGTCTCTTGTTTCTCATTTTCCTCTTGACAATACTTCATAGATTCTCTATGTTCAGGTCTGGTGAGTTTGCTGGCCAGTCAAGCACACAACACCATGATCATTTAACCAACTTTTGGTGCTTTTGGCTGTGTGGACAGGAGCCAAATCCTGCTGGAAAATGAAATCAGCATCTTTAAAAAGCTGGTCAGCAGAAGGAAGCATGAAGTGCTCCAAAATTTCTTGGTAAACGGGTGCAGTGATGTTGGTCTTCATAAAACACAATGGACCAACACCAGCAGATGACATTGCACCCAAATCATCACAGACTGTGGAAACTTAACACTGGACTTCAAGCAACTTGGGCTCTGAGCTTCTCCACCTTCCTCCAGACTCTAGGATCTTGGTTTCCAAATGAAATACAAAACTTGCTCTCATCTGAAAAGAGGACTTTGGACCACTGGGCAACAGTCCAGTTCTTCTTCTCTTAGCCCAGGTAAGACGCCTCTGAACACAACTGTAGCCAAATTCCTCGACACGTCTGTGTGTGGTGCTCTTGATGCCTTGACCCCAGCCTCAGTCCATTCCTTGTGAAGTTCACACAAATTCTTGAATTGATTTTGCTTGACAATCCTCATAAGCTGCGATTCTCTCGGTTGGTTGAGCATCTTTTTCCTTCCACTCAACTTTCTGTTAACATGCTTGGATACAGCACTCTGTGAACAGACAGCTTCTTTGGTAATGAATGTTTGTGTCTTATTCTCCTTGTGAAGGGTGTCAATGATTGTCTTCTGGACAACTGTCAGATCAGCAGTCTTCCCCGTGATTGTGTCGCCTAGTGAACCAAACTGAGAGACCATTGTGAAGGCTCAGGAAACCTTTGCAGGTGTTTTGAGTTGATTAACTGATTGGCATGTCACCATATTCTAATTTGTTGAGAGTGAATTGGTGGGTTTTTGTTAAATGTGAGCCAAAATCATCACAATTAAAAGAACCAAAGACTTAAACTACTTCAGTCTGTGTGCATTGAATTTATTTAATACACGAGTTTCACAATTTGAGTTGAATTACTGAAATAAATGAACTTTTCCACGACATTCTAATTAATCTAGATGCATCTGTATATAACACATTATAAAAATAGTTTTAGTGCATTAATGCCTTGTAGTGCATTTTATAATGCATTGTATGATCCCTTTTTATTCGAAACATTCCCAAACGCATTATATCATGAAATATCTTGATTCTCTCCTTTATAGATTATGTTGATCTTTAATGGGCTATGGTCAAAGTAACCTAATAATATAATAATCTATTGACTATGCATAAAAACCTGTCTATTTATGGGTGTCATGCCAACATATTTTTAATATGACTGACTTTATATTTAATGTGAATTTAACATTGAAAGATAACGTGAATAAAAACATTGCAAGTTAGACTACTAATCATAACACTTTCATTATCCAAATAACATTTAAATTATCAAAGAACATTTTCACTGACAGTCCAGTTCTAACACTCTCAAAAAACTCCCATTAAAATCACTGAAGCTGTTTACACTATGAAATTAATATCTTACAGATTCATACACACATTTGCACTTAGTTGTTTCTGACGAGAGAATTCGCCAGAAAGAGGTATTTAGTCAGCAAGCGAGCGAGTGAAGAAAACACGCATTTTAGGGATGACTCATTTGAACATCTCTGATTGGTCGTTGCATTCATAAACTCATCAGCATAGTGTGTGATTGTTATAATGCAGCGCGTCTGTATCTGGCTCAGCACCAGCCAGCAAATGCAGATTTGAATTTAGTAACATTAACAGAATGCTTAATCAAAGTTTTTAATAACATTATCAAAATGTTCGCACAAAACATGAATTATACATCACTCGATGAATGTTTTTATGAAACATTATGAATGTTTTTACTACTACTTGTTTCAAAGAACTTTCAAAATGAACATTATGTAAACCCAGCGAACCGGAAACATTCTTAGAACAATCTGACAAAATGTCTAAATTCATCAAACATTCTTCCAGTAATGATAATAGAATGTTTGTTCAAAGTACTTTGGTCTTTAAAAACATTATTTATAAATCATTTGTGGAAGGTTTAAAAAAAGTTTAATTTTAATTGGATGTTCGCCTAATATTTAAAAAAAATTAAAAGTAACATTCTCTCAATGTTTGCAAGAACTGAACATTCCATTAATGTTTCCTCTAACATTCACATACAAATATATTTTAAAACTTAAAAAAACTGGACATTCAAAAACAAAGTTTTCATACAATGTTTGCAAAACATGTTTGGAACACATTTTTCTGTGAATGAATTGAGTGTCTCAGGAGATTGTAACAGTGAGGAATCAGAAATCAATACACTTGTTAAATCACTTTCACGACGGTCTGAGTGCACCTGACACCGAATCTAACAGCGAGCGTCTGCTTAAAGAGTAAAGAAGACCGAAGGAGAAACGGCTGTAAGTAAGAGAAGTAGAAGAGAAAAAAGCTCTGGCCATGGGGGAAGGGGGAGGTGCTGGGGGGGGGGGGGGATCACAGATTTCTTTTTCATTTTCCTTGATCTCTTTCAGCGAGATCCAGAGCCCCCCCCCAGGCCCCCGCAGAGCCGCAGCCCAGCCGAGAGCAGCGCTACACGGGCTCAACCCCGACCAGCTG
This sequence comes from Oxygymnocypris stewartii, assembly GCA_003573665.1. Taxonomy (NCBI): domain Eukaryota; kingdom Metazoa; phylum Chordata; class Actinopteri; order Cypriniformes; family Cyprinidae; genus Oxygymnocypris; species Oxygymnocypris stewartii. Next base: position 6,362 of record QVTF01008758.1, on the reverse strand, counting down.
CAGGCTCATCTGGAGCTCCACGCAGAGAGAGAGAGGAAAAGAGAAAAAGTGTGTGCGAATGTGAAAGAGAGAGAGAGAGACACTTGATGACAGGCAAAGTTTTTCGGGAGGGATTCGCCACTCAAAGACACAACAGAGAGAAGTGGAGTACTAAAGTTTCAAAGACACAGAGCCCAAGGATTTCCACAGGGCTGGACTTCCTCTGCAGTAAGTTAGCAGGAGGTCAAACAGTCAGCCAATGACGGATCTTACAGTCAAACACCCAATAACCAGCCGGTACCCATCAAACCTCGGCACACGGGACATGACAGGCTTTGAAGATCACTCGACACTGACGGACGAGGGGAAAAAACAGCATGTTTAATCACAGCACGAGCAAATGGTTTTCAATTAAGAGCATGTTAACCTGACAATCAGTGCATGCTTTTTCCAATAGATTACACTGCAAAACATGTTTTCATTATTCTTACATGTTTTTTAAAAGCCCTCTTTCCAGGTTATAGGTAAACTGTGTAATAATTTCTTCCAATTTCTTGGATGTTTTTAGGTTGATAAAGATACTGAGACTGTGTATAGTGAGACAATATGTGACCTTGGAGCACAAAACAGTCATAACTTAAGTAGCACTGACTGTTATATATACATATAAGAGTATATTTGTAGCAATAGCCAACAATACATTGCATGGGTCAAAATGATCATTTTTTCTTTTATGCCAAAAATCATTAGTATGTTAAGTAAAGATCATGTTCCATGAATATATTTTGTAAATTTCCAACCATGAATATATCAAAACTCAATTTTTGATTAGTAATATGCATTGCTAAGAACTTCATTTGGACAACATTAAAGGTGATTTCTCAGTATTTAGATTTTTTTTTTGCACCCTCAGATTATGTAGGTCAAATATCGTCCTATCCTACAAACCATACACAAATCATGTGTCCCTTATGACTGGTTTTGTGATCCAGGGTTACATATAGTATAATAACAACCACTATTGATCAAAAGCTTTTGATCAAAACTGCTAATTTTTTACGTTTTTGAAAGACGTCTCTTCTGCTCACCAAGACTTGGTCCATTGTGAAATGATATTATATTTTAAATGAAATGTTTTCTATTGGAATATATGGTATAATGTAATTTATTGCTGTGATAAAATCTGAATTTTCAGTATCATTATGATTTTTTATGTTTTAGAGTCTCTTATGCTCGCCAAAGCTGCAATGAAAAATACCGTAAAAATTTGAAATATTATTACACTTTAAAATAACTGTTTTCTATGGGAATATATTTTAAAATGTAATTTATTTCTGTGATGTAAATATGAATTTGCAGCATCATTTCTTTGTCTTCCGTGTCACGTGATCCTTCAGAAATCATTCTGAATGCTGTGAAGTTTTTATCAATTATTGTGCTGAATTATTAATAATAGTTCTCAATGTTATAAAAAAATAATTGCTGCTGCTTAGCATTTTTGTGAAAATCGTGCTTTTATATAGATAAATATAATAAATATATATACTGATGTAGACAAATATATATATATATATATATATATATATTGTTTTTCTTTGTAAATAAATGTTGTATTAGCTGATGCTTATCCAAATATTTTCTAACCTGTTTGTTTGAGCAGCCAATGGAGAGGGTTTGGGGTGGGGCTACCCATTTGACTGACCAATAGAAGACAGGGACAAATGTCAAGAACCTGTTTGGAAACAATCATTATATTTGCAGTTTTGTTGCAGTGCTTCTAGTGGCCCTTAAAAACGTGACTCACTGCAATATTCAGTTTGACCATAAAAATACATATTACATTACATTTACAAAAACTTGTGTATCACAAACAAACTGTGAGCAGCTAAGATCATCCAGAAAGTCAAACTCTTCTGCTCTGGCCTCACAAAGCACCTGACAGGAGTGTTATCAAGACGTCAGGCTGAAATCCTCAACCATTTCAAAGTGACAGCTCTTATCTTTACAGCCGAGCCAGTGCCAAACCTCTGCCATATGACACGACATACGGCGGGCCGCTGTCAGCCCACCTACAACACATCAATCATGAATAGAAGTCCTTCCCACACACATGTGGCACAGGTGACATTTAAACCCTGAGCAACACCGAAATACATCACTTGAACTGTAGGAGAACACAATATCAAGATGAAACTCAAATATAAACACAGCAGCATGAACACAAGCATCGTGCAATCAAGTGCCTTTGTAGTGCAGAATCTTCACCTCATTCATGTTAGTCCAAACCAGTCTGTAAAACACTAACTGAACATTTAGCAGAATGTTCACCGTACTCTTTCACATTGCAATAACAGGACAATAATCATTATAGCATTAATCAAAAACATTATAAAATCTACATCAGTAACCATATTCCAAGTCCAAGAGACTGTTCACTTAAAATATGCTTTTCAAACTGATTTGCATTTATGCAAATTCAAATTTGGGTTTGTATAAAACAGAGAAAATGACAACAGATTTTTAATGTTTTGGTGAATGTAGAAATTATTCTGATATTTCAGTCAATTTGTGCCGTGAAATGCATCTTCTGTCAACAGGGAATGTTCATAAAACGTCCTTTCAGTTACTCCAGTAACATTAATACAACAATTGTCCTAAGTTATCATTCTCAAAACATTAGTACAAAAATGTTTTTTTATACATCGTTAATGGATTGTTTTCTGAAACATTTCAGTTGGATATTCGTCTAAATGTTTGCTACTTACAGCTTACTGTTCAGAGAACATTCAAAACTAATGTTCTCATAATGTCTAAAAAATGATAGAATTGGATTATTTCATTTTTAAAAACATTTTTAAAAACATTTAGGATGTTCAGAAAACATTTAGAAATAACATTTTCAAAAATGTTAATTGTTCAATGTTCACAGAACTAAAAAAAAATAAGTTAGATGTTCGTCTAATATTTTTTAAATGCTGCCGAAGAACAATCAGATACAAATGTAACATTTCCATAATGTTCGCAAAATTATTATTTAAAAAATGTTCTTAAATTTAGAATGTTCAGAAATAAAAGAAAGAACATTTTGATATCTTAAAGAGAATGTTAGCAGTATGTTCTTGGCTGGGTCTGTAAGAGGAGAGGACATGTAACAATCTAACTGAGCTGGTCAGGCCTGCTTTACTAATGCGCTCTAACGGGCTTTGATGTGGTTCAGCGTTGACCAGCTTCTGTGAAGATCTCGTCCCCCGTCACGCTATCACAGCCCTTTAACCACGTCTGTGTGTGTGGACAACAGACATGAACAAATCTGAACTTCTGTTTGTTTTAAACACACGTATCCGTTCCTGTCGTTCAAACAGATTGGAGGCGGAACACGCTGATAAATAATTCACTCGTCTGACAGCAGGTCCTCTCACACACACACACACACACACACACACACACACACACACACCACACACACACACACACACACACACAGACACAGACACACACACACACACACACACACACACACACACACACACACAGACAGACAGAAACAGACACAGACACAGACACAGACACACAGACATAGACAGACACATAGACACACACACACACACACACACACACACACACACACACAGAGACAGAGACAGAAACAGACAGAAACAGACACACACACACAGACACAGACACACAGACACAGGCAGACACACACACACACCACACACACACACACACACACACACACACACACACACACAGACACAGACACAGGCAGACACACAGACGCAGACGCACACACACACAGACACAGACACAGACAGGCACAGGCACAAGGCACAGACACACACACACACACACACACACACACACAGACAGACACACAGACACACGCACACAGACAGACAGACAGACAGACAGACAGACAGACAGACAGACAGACAGACAGACAGACAGACAGACAGACAGACAGACAGACAGACACACACACACACACACACACACACACAGACACAGACACAGACACAGACACAGACACAGACACAGACACAGACACAGACACACAGACACACAGACACAGACACAGACACACACACACACACACACACACACACACACACACACACACACACAGACAGACACAGACACAGACAGACACAGACACACACACACACACACACACACACACACACACACACACCACACAGACAGACAGACAGACAGACACAGACACAGACACAGACACAGACGCCTCTGATGCTCTGTGGGGTTATCGTTTGCCCTGTTTGGTTCATCCTACACAAACACACATATTTTTTCAATGTGTTTCTCCATACAAACACTGACCAGAGATAGGATTCAGTGATATGAAGTCATCATCAATACAGTACAGTAGGCCTACAATGTGCATCATATTGCTCTGGTGATGCTATTATTACTAATTCCATGTCATTTTGTATAATTTTATGTATCTGTTTACAAATATTTATAGGTTTTTGGAACAAAACAAGGGAAAAAAAGCTAAGAAAAATGAAAACACTTAAAATAATGGGTTTCTCAAAGTTAAGTCAACTTTCAGTAACAAAATAGAACATTTGTTCAAAGGTTTTTAAGAATGTTATTTCAAAACATATTTGAACATTCAGAGAAGATTAAAAATGTTTCCAACATTAGCAAAACGTTATGGAATATTTTTGTTAACTGGGTAGATGATAGTCCAATGTGCTTTAAAAAAAAATTTAGTGACTTAAAACCTTAATAGTCCATTGCAAAATATTGCATAAAATGCATACACAAATACAAATATTGAATTTCAATAAAAAACATAAAACACTGCATTTCCATATTGCCATGTCCAACAACACATAATACCATGGCAGCCTACTTGTTTTTGCGAGTGTATAATAACATTGACAGAAAAAGTCCACCATGCAGCTGCTTTTTAAATAAATTAACAAATAACTAATTTAATAAATTATTATAATATAATAATAACACAATTAAAATTAAATAATAGTGAGAACAATGTGCGACTGCAGTGATGATTGAAAACTGCTTTAATGATTTTTCTGATCAATAGAGGGCGCTAGTACTCAATGTGTGTGTGTGTGTGTGTGTGTGTGTGTGTGTGTGTGTGTGTGTGTGTGTTTCTGATCACGTGCAAATTATATGCAAACTCAGTGTATAGATTAAATAATGTAGAAGTGCTTTTAAAAGACTTTAATTAAGCAAAAATGAAAGAATGAATGAAATGATTGTATTCCCTCGTTCCTATGATGACTTGAAATGAAGGAATAGTGGTTGAACACTTACAAAAAGGTCCAAAGATATAATTACTTTTAAAATATGTTAGATGTTAGACATGTACAATGACAAACTAACTTTTCTTTGGACATGTAGTATCATACTAAATTATATATATATAAAAAGAGCAACAAACACATGAAAGAGTGCACGAGTGATAGATTTAAGCTCTCGTAAGGTAAACGTGACAGAAGTGCAAGGTTCAGGACAGACAGAGGGACACACACATCTGTCATGTAAGACGTGAAGTCTGGTGAGTTTTAAAGGGGGAGGTCCAGAGAGAGTTTGAAGAAACACGAGTTCACATTTAGCTGGAATAAATCACACTTAGAACGACAGCGGCCCCTCTGGACCCCGAAGGGCCGTCACTGCAAATGAGTGATTAAAGAAGAAACCAATCGCTCCCTGTGTTAGTCAGTCTATTGAATTAGCTTTAATAATTACAATTAATAACTATAACATGCTAAATAAATACAAAAACACTCAGACATAACATGAAGGTGTGTTATTTTTTTGGAGCGTTATTATTGTTCATGCTGAAATGACTGACACAGAGATGTGGCATACACAGAATATCCTGTCATGTATGAAATGATGGGACGACGCATGATTAGAAGTGTTCGATCCTTTACAGTGTGGTGACAGACAGCTGTGGAGAGTCAGACACGACTCGTACCTGCGGCTGGAGAGCTGCTTCAGTCTGCCGGGTTTCCTGTGCTACGAAAAAGGAGATAATTCATTCATCTAATGGGACCAATAAATTCAAGTATTAACTGCGCCACACCATATAACAGAGGAGAGCCTGGAGAAATGGAAGACAGATGAAGGCTGGAGAGAGAGAGAGAGAGAGAGAGAGAGAGAGAAGAGAGAGACAGAGAGAGACAGAGAGAGACGAGAGAGAGAGAGAGAGAGATAGAGAGAGAGAGAGAAGAGAGAGAAGAGAGAGAGAGAGAGAAGAGAGAGAGAGAGAGAGAGAGAGAGAGAGAGAGAGAAGAGAGAGAGAGAGAAGAGAGAGATAGAGAGAGCGAGAGAGAGGAGAGAGATAGAGAGAGAGAGAGAAGATAGAGAGATAGATAGAGAGAAGAGAG